>CM041798.1:3359073-3654073 GCA_023376895.1 Aspiorhynchus laticeps | reverse complement strand
TATTGGAAATACTTTTTTTTGTTTTTTTTTGTTTTTGTTTTTTTTATGCATAACTTGCCTGATATAATTAAGACTGAAAAACTGTCAATGTAGCTGGAATTTGAAAGACTAACATGTCAAAAATATAAAAATATAAGTAAAAAAAAAAATGAAATTTTAAAATAGAAAGACTGAAATAGTAATTTATTATAAAATATATGCCAACAATCTTTTATTTACAACTTTGATTTTTTTTTCATCCTTGTGCAAGGGACACTCATTCTAAAATTTAACAGGCATCTATGTGGTTTATTCTTTATACTGTGAAAAATTAATACTATAAATATACTCTAAATTAAACATTATTACATTATTTTTCCAGATTAATTATTTATACATTTACTAATTTGTTTAGTCATTCATGTGAAACAATTTTTTATTATTTTATTTTGTGGATATGTTATTTGTTTGTTTTAAATTAAATGTATTTATTTTAATTAAATTATTTATTTAAATATTTTATTTTAAAAAATATTAATTTTAATCATATTTGTGTTATTTATTTATAAATGTACTTATTCATTTTATTCAAATGTTCTTTTATTTGTTTGTTGTAAATCATTTTTTATTTAATTATTTTAATCAATTTATTTGTTTGAATCATTTTTGTGTGTGTTTCAGGGTCCATTAATGGTGACAGAGGCCCTGAAGCCGTACTCTAAAGGTGGCCCTCGTGTCTGGTTTGTGTCTAACATCGATGGAACACACATCACTAAGACTCTGGCTGAACTCAACGCTGAGACCACACTCTTCATCATCGCATCGAAGGTCTGAGCATTATACAGCATTAGCAGAGACAAAACTATCACATTTAGATTGAACTATGCCTCTTTATACATTCACCTGATACTATGTATTACAGTGAGATTTCTGTAAATAAAACAAATACTGATTCACTGATAACATTGTGAAATCGTTTGTTTTCCTCAGACATTCACGACCCAGGAAACCATCACAAACGCTGAATCAGCGAAGGAGTGGTTCCTGCAGGCCGCCAAAGACGTGAGTGTCACCTCCTGCAGCGACATGTACGGGACGCCTGTGTCACGCACTCATTCTTCTGTCGTTTTTATCATTCTCACAGAAATCTGCAGTGGCCAAGCATTTCGTGGCGCTCTCAACCAACGGAGTAAGTGCATTATAGTTTAAATGGAGAGGCTCACATCAGCAGGAATTCAAATTTGCAAAAACAGTTCATTGTGCTCTTAAACCATATTTTGTAACTTTCAAAACTCAAAACAGTCCAAAAAGAGCATTTTCTGAAACTAAACTGCAAAAACCTTTTTTGTGTAAAAAGGTAAATCAAGTTATTTTTTCACAATTTATACAGCACATTTCAAACACAGTTGTAATTTAAAGTGCTTAACAGAAAATAATTTAGGAATATAAAATTAAAAAGGCATTTACATAGAAGTCTTGAAGCTGTTTTGTTGTTTTATGACTGTTTTTGCTACATATTGACCAGTATTATATTATGACCTCAGGGGGAAAAATAAAAACAATCATTCTTCCAGTAATGTTACATAGTTAATGTTAAAAAGTTCAGAGAACATTCAAATGTAACAATCCCACAATGTTTGCAAAATTATAAAATAGAATGTTCCCTTGCATAAACAAGAAAAACAACTTTTTGAAACATTTAAAAAACTGGACACTTTGAATGTTCAGAGAACATAAGAATTAGTGCTACCAAACTTAATCACATCCAAAATAAAAGCTTTTGCTTACACAATATTTATTATGTATATATAAATATACACACATACTGTATATATTTTGAAAATAGTTACATGTATATATTTATATTCATATAATTTATATCATATATAAATATATTTAATATATAAACATAACATATTTTTCTTGAATATATATATATATATATATATATACATGCATGTATGTGTGTTTATATATACATAATAAATATACACAGTACACACACATATGTAAACAAAAACTTTTATTTTGGATGCGATTAATCACGATTTATCGTTTGACAGCAATAAAAGAATTAATGTTTCCATGACTTAATGAGTACATTAGCAAAACTTAGAACATTTGTATGTGAGATGATATTTTAGGTTCACAAACAAACTTTATTCCATGTTCTGTGTTTCAGCCCAAGGTGAAGGACTTCGGCATCGACCCGGCGAACATGTTTGAGTTCTGGGATGTGAGTGTCGGGTCCGCTGAGGGCCCTGAGCTATTTTTGCTGTAGTGGTTTGACCTGTGAAGTAGGTGTCTGGACAGCTGCTGGTAACCAGAGTCCTTCACGAACGCTGCTGGGTTATTCGTGATCTTGACCTTATCAGAGCAGAGGTCACGCACAGGCTGGTTCACTGTAAAGGCCGACGGGCTACTTTCAGTCACATTGTTGATATTTAAAGGGCAAGGTTCCTTCCTGTCCTGTTTATTATAGACTCTATATGCTCTTCAGCTCATGTAAAGAAGAAGTTGGATGTGTAGTTGAATTTGTGTTTTTGATTTACTTTTGTAAGTTTACAACAATGTTATTTTAGTATCGTAGTATTTTACTATAAGATACTACTATAGCTTTTGTAAATATTTCCAATTAGTTTTTAATTTTATATTATATTAATATTATTATGGTTTAAATTTTTGTTAATTCTCTAATTTTTGTGTTTTTTTTGTCATTTGTATTTGTTTTTGTCTTTTTTTGTCATTTGTTTTTTTTATTAATATGTCTATATAGTTGTTAAGTTTATGTTTTATATTTTATTTCCATTAACATTTATTTTATTTCAAGTAACAAAACTATTTTTATGGTTTTATTAATGTTTTTGTGTTTTTGTCATGTTTATTATTTTTTATTTTTTAATATGTCTAGTTTTTTGTTTATATTTTATTTTATTTCAAGTAACAAATCATGGCCTTGGTTTTAGTTTTAGTTATCTGTAACTAAATAATTTGAAAGAGTAATGTATTGTGCCTCATTAGATGAGTCTGAAATTGTTTTTGATTTTTTTAGTGGGTCGGTGGACGATATTCATTATGGTCTGCAATCGGTCTGTCCATTGCACTTCATATCGGTCAGTTATCATGTGACTCTCATGAAGATATCAATGAGTGTGAGAGATTCTCAGGTGTCTGTTTTCTCTCTTCTGTCTCAGGATACGAGAACTTTGAGAAGCTGCTGGCTGGAGCTCACTGGATGGTGGGTTTTATTACTGAAGAATATATTGATTTCTGCGATCAAAGCTGAATTTTCAGCATCATTACTCCAGTGTCACATGATCTTCAGAAATCATTCTAATATGCCGATTTACTGCTCAAGAAACATTTCTGATAATTATCAACACTGAAAACAGTCATGCTGCCCGATATTTTTGTGGAAACTGTAATACATTTTATTTTTCAGGATTCACAGATGAATAGAAAGTTCAAAAGAGCAGCATTTATTTGAAATAGAAATCTTTTCTAACATTATTGTAACATGTCACTTTTGAGCAATTTATTGCATCCTTGAAGAATGAAAGTGTTCATTTCTTTTAAAAACCTCCCATAAACCCCTGAATCTGCGTCTGTGGCAGGACACTCATTTCCGCACGGCTCCTGTGGATCAGAACGCTCCCATGCTGCTCGCTCTGCTGGGCATCTGGTACATCAATTTCTTCCAGGCGGAGACTCACTGCCTGCTGCCGTACGATCAGTACATGCACCGCTTCGCTGCCTACTTCCAACAGGTGCGTCTCACACAGAACACATTTTATACTGATAGTAAAGTCAGCAAAGATGCACATGTATGGGAATCTGATAGATCTAATTGGATGCTTTTGCAGTTGCACTTTTATTTTTATGTGCCTGTGTGAATATGGATGTATATTTTGTTTATGTATATGCATATATGTGCATATGTATATCTTTTATTATTTTTTGGAGTAGTATTATTGAATATGTTATGAAAATTTTGTCTTTTTATGTTTTTTCTTGCAATTTTATCTTTCAATGTACTTTCTGCTATAATTCAATCTCAGTATTGTTAAGCAGAAAAGTGAATAAACTTCAAACTAATGCTGTGATTTACAGGGTGACATGGAGTCGAATGGAAAGTACATCACTACTAATGGTAACCGGGTGAACTATCACACCGGGCCGATCGTATGGGGTGAACCGGGAACTAACGGACAGCACGCTTTCTACCAGCTCATTCACCAAGGTCCACTCTCTGACGTACAGTATGTGTGTGTTTTGTGGGAGAAGCGTCTGTCTGACCCTTCTGTCTCCTCCACAGGAACTCGTATGGTTCCTGCTGACTTCCTCATTCCTGCCCAGTCTCAACATCCAATCAGAAACAACCTCCACCACAAGGTACCGAGCTGCAGATACAGCGATGAATCACCTGATGTGGCTCAAATCTATGGAAGCCATGGGATATATCTATATCTATCTGTTTAGATATATCTCTCTGACAGAGAGAGGTAATTGTGTTTTTTCTCAGAATTCTGACTTTTTTCTTGCGATTCTGAGAGAGAGAAAAACACAGAATTGCTTGTTATAAATTCATAATTACGAGATATAAATTTGCAAAGTCACAATTACCAGAAAAAGTCTGAATTGGAGATATGAAAAGAAAAAAAAAGTCAGAAATTTGAGATATAAACCAAGAATTGTGAGAAAAGAAGTCAGAATTTTGAGATATAAACTGCAAATGTCATAACTGTGAGATATAAACTCAAAATTGTGGGTAAAAAAAGTCTCAATTGTGAGATATAAACTGCAATTTTTGCGAAAAATGTCATAATTGTGAGATTTAACTCAGAATTGCGGGGGAAAAAAGTTGTGAGATATAAAAGTTGTGAGATATAAAGTCATAATTACCTTTTTCATTTTTAGTGGTGGAGATAAACTTCCAGTATGTGATGCGTCATGTTTTCTGTAGATCCTTTACAACATCAACACTGTTACTGAACTGAATTAACAACTGAATTGAGTTGAATAATGTCACTATTGTCTTCTGTAGGGCTGCTTTACAGCATTGGATTTGTATCATAACTGATGGATTTTACAACATTAAGACTGCTTTACTCTGTTTTATTACTGTGAAGCTGCTAGTAAATGTATACTGTGCAGATCCTGCTGGCGAACTTCCTGGCTCAGACAGAGGCGCTGATGAAGGGAAAGACGACAGAAGAGGCAAAGAAAGAGCTGGAAGCTGGAGGAATGAGTGGAGACAAACTACAGAAACTTCTGCCACACAAAGTGAGAATATGAAGTCATGTGCTGACCCCTACAGGACACAAAACACACTACACCCCATAAACTCGACCGAAATACTAATTCTGCAGTATGCAGTATGAATAATATGCACAGTATGCAGATTTTCTATATACATGCAATACTCACATTTATTAAAACATGCATTTGAGATGAGAGAATATATCTGACAATGCAATCTGCTCATCATGACCATGTGATAAATGAATCATATGCAACAATCTTCATCTTGCCACATGATTTGAACAGACCGGCAAAAATAACTGGCAATTTTTTTTTTTTTTTTTTTATGTTTAATATTTTTTATTTTCATCGCTCACACAGAGACACTTAGCAGTTATTAAATGTGCAAATATTACACTCATTCATCTCTGCATGAAGCTCTTTCCTGGTAACATCATCCCTGCGTTTCTGTCCAGGTTTTCCAAGGAAACAAGCCAACAAACTCCATCATCTTCAAGAAGTTGTCTCCGTACACTCTGGGCGTTCTGATTGGTGCGTCTCAAATGGTTTGGTGATGCTGTACAGTATTAGATATCATCTGATGTGCAGGTTCCTGACCTTTGACCTCTCTTAACAGCCATGTATGAACACAAGATCTTCATTCAGGGCGTCATGTGGGAAATTAACAGTTTTGATCAGTGGGGGTGAGTCGTGCAATGTAGCAAATAAAAAAGAAATTCAACTAATCAGGAAAAATAGGTAGAAATGATCTCAGGAATGTTAATGAAACTAAATTCATGTATTTTTGATGCTAACATGTTAAATAGCTAAAGCAGTTTTATTAATATTTTAAATAATCTTTTATTTTTTATATTATATATTTGTTTTCATTTTCATTTGAACTTTATCAATGTAATTTTAGTTATTTTTAAATGTGCATATAGTTTTTAAATATTTATTTCAGTTGTAGTTTTAGTTAATAAAACAAATTAATTTATTTATATAATAAATATTATTATTTTTGATCCTACACAAGTTTAATTGGTTAAACCTGTCAAGTAGATAAAGTAACTTTATTACCAGACCAGTGTTATTTTAGTGTCATTCACATATTATTAGTTTTTAATTCTTATGTTGCGTTTTCACTTTAATTTTACTTGAAGTAATTTTGTGTTTTTTTATGTGCCTATATTATTTATATTATTTGTATTTGTTTTATTTCAGAGTGGAGCTCGGGAAACAGCTGGCAAAGAAGATCGAACCGGAGCTTCAGGATTCAGCAGAGGTCACTTCTCATGATTCTTCCACTAATGGCCTCATCAACTTCCTGAAGAAGAACTCAGCTTGACTGAACCGTGAAGAGAAGCTTCACCTGCACCACAAAACATGCTGAACCTGTAGTGTACTGACAGTTAAAACATGCATTTATCTGTTCATCTAGAATTATGCAAAATACAAAATGCTAAATCAGAGATATTACCATCTTCTTTTACTCTGAACTCTGTGAAAAATCCCTCATCTGAAGCGTCTTGTGTTCTTCAGTTTACTGCATGAAGGTTTCTGTGTTCTTCACATGTTGGAGTCTGTTCCCCTGAAATAAATCACTTTTGATTATGATTCCCATAAAATACTATCATCAAACAGTGTTCAGTGTTGTTTTGGTATCATTAATATAAGTTTTTCAATCTGATTTTATATTTTCTGTTTTCACTTTAATTTTGGTTAGTAATTTTGTTGTGATTTTGTCAATTTTATTAGAGTTTTAATATGTCTATATAGCGGTGTTATTTTAGTATCACTGAGATACTAATAAAGGTGTTAATAATTTGAATGGATTTTAATTTGTATATTTTATAGTTTTCATTTTAATTATAGTTCAAGCAATTTCAAGCAATATTTTTTTATGGTTTTAGTTAATTATAATAACCTATATAATATCTATATACATTTACATTTTGCAAACACTTTTATTCAAAGCAACTTACAAATGAGGACAATATATACTGTACATAGTAGGACAATACATACAATAGTACTAAAATAATTAAAAATAAAAAACTATATATATATATAGTACTTCAAGTTAAACTAAACAAAAATGAGATGTTTCCTTGGCAACTACCTGAAATGAAATAAGATTAAGTTTTATTTTATTTCAGTTAATTGTTATTTTATTTCAGAACAGATTTTTTTATTATTGCTTTAGTTAGAATAACCCTTATTATAAAAACTATAAATATTATAATATGAAAACCATAATATTATACTATAAAAAACTATATAATATACATGAATGCACGAACTGATAAATGTCAATAATAAATGCATAAAGGTAAATGAAAATGTATATGCATGGATGAGCCACTACATTATAAGCAGAGCACACCGCACTGGAAACTGTATCCCACAATGCCATGTGCTCAAATGTCCTTTTGTAAGTGTATCATCAGCTTCTAAGACACTTCCAGCTGATGCCCCTGAAAGAGCAGAAACACAAGCAGTTCTTCACCAGCAGATAGAGCTGTAGGTTCATATCTACCACAGTCTGTCAGTCTCTCTGTTCCCAGTGTTTGACATAGATATACACACTAGATCCTCATTAGCAACTGTTTCTATGAGCCGCTAGAAGCCGTCCGCCATATTGTAATGGTCAACATGACGTCATTCACCACAGTAACCAATGAATATTCCAAGATGCCACAATCCTGCACGAACCCATAGTATGGTGTCCATGTGTGGGAGCAGTCGAATGGGGCATCTATACATATCTACGGTCTTTGGAACATGAGGTCAAAGGTCAGCTGTGTTCAGCTCCAGTCAAATCCCAGAAGCACACAGAGACCCAAACACATCTGGAAGACATCATGTGAATGAAAATGTCCTCCACAAACAGTAAAAGAGCCAGATGCTGTTTCCTGTAGTATGACCACACAGAGCTGTAAATCATTTCTACAGATCAGAGAAGAACCTCCGCGAGAGATCAGATCGGTGTATAATGTCCTGTTTCCTAGCAACAAGTCTCTCACTTCAAACATCACCTGCCCGGTTATTTCCGGCCGTTTCCTTGAAAAAAAGACAATTATTTCTGAAATTTTATCGGAGCTGAGACAAAACGGCAGAAAGCAAAATGAATTAACATTTCAGCTCGTCAGGAGAATTTGAAAGTCAATGTGGTTGCCATGGCAACAAGAGTAAAAACTGTACTAGTCATCAAGAGCCGATGGTGATCTGGCATCTCCTGCAATATAGAGAAACACAAACTGTTGCTTCATTACAGCAATGAATGTGAGATATGGACACGTCACAGACTTTTAATCAGTGATTTTTGATGGATGTATGATGCCAGATGCTTTTGTTATGTAATATGAAGAGATGTATTCATTTTAAAGTGTCAACGAATACTTTTTGGTGCCACTGCATGTTAAACTGAGCAGTTATTGAACTATTGAACAACTACTGAACATTAACACATCAAGCCAGTGTGTCTGATCTGTTTAACTTCAGAGGTCTCACAATTAAAATCATTCAGCAATGTTATAATTTCGTCATTTTATGAACTGATATTACATTCAGAAAATTGTAGAAATAATTAAAAAAATATATGCATTTATATATATATTATATATACTGTATGTGTGTATGCATATATATTTTTGCATATTTTCACTGCATTTGTTGAATCATTTAACGCTGTCAACACAGGTTTTGATTTGTGAACAAACATGAACATTTTTCTGAGAATCGTACGTTTATCATTAAAACAAACCCAACAGAAATGACCTCCTGAACTGCACAAACATTTCCAGAAGATTCACTGATTATTAAGCAGAAAAACCTGTTTGTTTGTTATTTGTGGAAAATTCACCTGAATTTGTTGAGAAACTTTGCAGCCTAAAATCACTAAATGAAGGTTTCCCTGGAAACGTCTGCATGTCATTTCCATTAAATATACTTGTAATAATAACTGTCATATCCACACACAGATGCTCTCTCTTTAAACAGTAATAACTAACATGTTTTTGGTGATATCAGCATGATTTACATGAATTTGGATGTGAATTAAAGAGCTCTCAGAAGGCCTGTGGATCTTCAAGTTATGGAGAATTTCTGCATCATACATGCATCACTGTTTTATTGCATAAACTCATTATAACTGCAGTTTTAAACTTATATTTGATCAAGTTGACCACACATCATCACACACAAAACTTGTTTGTGATTTTTGTGACTTTTTTGATTATCTTTAGTGTCTGCTTTGAAGTCATCTTGAGTAAAACAGCTTCATATTTAACGAGGCATATGCAAACCGCGTGAACCGGAATCAACGAGACCTGGTTAGCAGAATATGGAAGTCTGTTGTGCATAACCCCTATTCTGGGCTCATCTGCTTGTCTGTACATAGTATGCTTTATTAATAATGCGTTTACTGAGTTTGGTATTTTAAAAACACTGTTTTAATGCATTAAGCCACGTTAAGCGTTTTAGAATGTCCCACATTTATGCAGTTAAGCACTTTGTTATTCAGTTATATATAGCGGCGAATGAATCGGAAGTCTGGCACATTCACTTACTTCTACCTTACAAAATCTAAGATGAATAGCAGCAGTGCAATCCGAATCAAGCCTCTGATATCATCGCTGACACTGATTTTATTTGACAAACTCTTGAGGTCACTGACACCAGATTTCATCTGTCCTCATGGACTCTTATGACCAGCGTCTGACGGAAGGCCTGCAGAGACTGAACTGATCTCATCACAACACAACTGTAATTCCTCCATCTTGGAATACAACAGCAACAAAAATGCCGCGACTGAATTACACACAAGCCGAATCGAATGTCTGGATTTGCGGCACACGCTGGACACAAGCCGGAGTTATGTAAAGCTCGGTGGAGAAGCGTGGGCAGAGAGATTTTGGGTGGTCCTCTGGCCTGCTGCTCCAGCACTGTCCCCAGATTACATGAAAAACTGTTCCAGAGATTCAGCACTGAGTCCTTCTGAACTTCTGGATCAGACACGCCATTTTCTATGGAATCCCCAAAGACCACACTTCAGATAAAAAATATAGGCTATGTATACTATGAGACATACTCTCAGAATTCTGACTTTTTTTTATGCATTCTTTGCTTTAAAAGAATAATTTTCTTCAGAATAGTTTCCTCCATGGAAAAGGCAATCGCTACTTTTTTTTTTTATTAATTCCATACTTTTTTTCTCGCAATTGCAATTTTGTATCTCACAATTTTTGAGTTTATAGTCCGAATTGTGCATCTAAAAATTCAGACTTTCTTGCAGTTCTCAGGGAAAAAAAGAAAAGAAAATCTGACCTCACACTTCGGACTGTTTCTTGAATGTCAAAGTTCTTCACATCGAACAGTTAAGTTTATATCTCACAATTCTTTTTTCCTCTGAATTCTTTTTTTTTTTAAATTCTGAATTGCCACATAATTAAAATAAGGTAAAAAAGTAATTTTTTATTCTGACTTTGTTTCTCACAATTACTACTAATTTATCTCACAGTTCTGTTTATATCACAGAATTGAGAGAAAAATTCTGAATCGTGAGATATATTCAGATGTGAGGAGGAAAAAAATCTGAATTGTGAGATAAAAAGTCACAATTACCTTTTTTTTAAAAAATAGTTAAATATTACATTGAACGTAGATATGTACTCCATAAAGTGCAAATAAAGGGTTTGATATGCCCTTGTGAAAAAGTATTTATTACAGATATACTGCACTTCAAAACATATGTATACTTAAGTGTGAACTGAATGTAATATTTTCTGACACTTATTTGCAACTGGATGAAACTTTATTACAGTTTAAATTTATATTAAATTCAATTATTTGAACTTTGATTGCTTTATTTAGCCCAGTTAAAGGTATAGTTCACCCAAAAATTAAAAACCTGTCATCATTTACTCAAGTTTATTTCTTCTGTTGAACACAAAGATATAAAAAAAAAAAAAAAAATAAAAGTTGATGGTCCCCATTGACTTACATAATATTTTTTTCATACTATGGAAGTCAAAAGGGACAAGCAACAGTTTGGCTGCCCATATTCTTCAAAATATCCTCTTTTGAGTTCAACAGAAATCTCGTACAGGTTTGGAACAGCTTAAACGCTGAGTAAATGATGTCAGAATTTTCTCTTTTGGGTGAACTATCCCTTTAAGTAGGACTAAAGTAGATCTGATCTTACACGTAATTTCATAATTACTTCTATTGTCTTTGAAATAGGGTTAAAACACCGCTGAATGTACTGACAAGCATTCAACTAAAATATACTTTATTGCCATTTCTATTAAAACGTACAGTATATCATGTATTTAAATATATTAGTAATCACATTTGTTGCAATTTAAAATGTATTCGCTTTAAATCTAATGAATTCTAATCAACTGTAGACTCAAGATCTAGTGTAACTGGAGCACAGAAATAAAACAGTAAGCTCGTCTGCTGTTCGTCATCGAGCAGCTAATGAACTCAACACCAACAAACAATCCATGCTTTCAGGAGGAAATATCACAGCATTTATACTCTGTCTGGTGAGCTGTTTCACTGTCTGTCATAAACATGATTATAGACTTCATGCACACATACTGTAGACTTTAATAAATGACTTAAATCAGCTAATTATCACAGGCTGTGTCCAATAGAAAACAATTAACCTGGTGGCTGAATATCAAAAATAATTCACAGTATTACCATGGTAGGCTACTAAAAACCTGTTAGTACTAACTTTATACTGAAGTGCTTTTACCTTTCAAAATATTTTTTTGTTACATTTTGCTGACCTGAAGATAATTTTGTTCAGTGTATAGCTCTGTTAGACACACACACACACACACACACCACACACACACACACACACACAGTCGTGGCAGTGACTTTCATAAAGGTCTCTTTGTCTCAGTATTGATGATGTTATCAGTCACGTCACACACCTTTCCACAACAAATCACAATCATTAGCTTTTTACAATCACTGAATATTTAAATTTGTTTGAGTATTTTCTTGACATATGAGGTGTATGAAACATCAAAATAGTCAAATGTTTCAAATATGTTTCATAGCTTTATTCAGTTTTGGCTGATACTGATATAAACCCAGATTTACACAGATTAGAATTAAAGGCCAGAGATTAAGAGACGTTGTTCTTTAAAACCTAATTAAGGTTCAGTCTGTGTGTTTGAGTGTGTGTGATGCTCCAGACGTGTGTTTAATCTGAAAAGCTCCTCAGGAACATTACAATCACCTCAGGAGCTGCTTTATAGAGGTCAGTGGATGGATCCGCTGAAGAAACTCGTTACGATTACTTCAGATAAACGAATCATGATGATTTGATGGTGCAAGAGCATCTTTACAGTGTTTTGACTTTCAGATAAAGACGTTTGATTTTAGACAGCTGATTTTAGCAGCTATGCAGCATTTCACAGCATTAACTTAATCTTAAGTGGGTATTTAAATGCAACATAGCTGAGTCAGACTCAGAGGACTCAGTTGTATCAGAGCAGTAGAGTTTGTTCCTGTGGGAGCTGTATCAGACATCAGGGTGCGGCGAGTGTTTGCGTGCAGCAGCGTGATTACTGTATAAATGCACACGCTCTGATTTGAGTCGATATCACCGCCGAATAAACACACAGACCCTTCACATGCCACAGGAAAACCACAAGACATCTATACTGGAAACAGAAAAACTCAAAAGTCTCACCCTGGTGTGGAAAATCACTTCAGACCTCCGTATGGACAACAGGATGTGATGTCATGCTGTAGGGAAGCTCATTTAAATAAAAATGTTCAAATATACTATTTACACAATTATGATGTTTGTGTTCTCTGGACAGCTCTAGATTCAATGTCTATGAAATACATGTTTGAAAAAAACAAGTTTGAATGTCTTATCAAAATTCAACAATATTGGCAGTCATATCCATCCCTTCCAATAAATAAATAAATATATATTTTTAATAGATTTGGCCAATACAGCAAAGAGAATTGGGCAATACAAAAACAAATATATCTTAGTTAAGAAAAATAAATTATTCATTCTGATTTTGTTGTGTTTAGAGAAATGCGTACAATGACACATTCAAATGTTATTTATTTATTATTATTACTACATTATTTGATTCATGAACTATTTTATTTAAATGAATTGAACATGAAAATCAGTATTGTTTTTATTGCCGAGATTGTATAAGAGTTTTGTATAAAAACCCAGATTCTGTATAAAAATAAAATCACCGTAACAGTTTAAGTTAACTACAAAAACCACTTTATTGAAAAAGCAGATTACATAAATCTACGGTTAAATGATACGTCCTGACTTTTCATACATTAAATAACTTTCAACTTTTCACGTTTAGATAAATAAATCTACTTTGCTTTTTCTTTATTTATGAAATATCTAGGAAATCAAAACATTGTACGATAAAAAAAGTGATGCAACAGAACGTAAGATGTGCATTTTTAAAGAACTAACTGAAGGAAAGCTAGCGTTCATTGAATCTCTGAGAAATGCAGGAAATACATTCTACACTCTTTATTTACAGGGACTCTAGTGTTGTGCTATGCAATAGTAGTACGTTTAAAAGTGGATTAAGACAACGTGGAGAAAAATATTATTCACTTTTAAAAAAAACACCACACTTGTGGGAATGATCTGAAAGCGGAAACATCTGAGGTTACTGAACTGTTCAGGGAAATATTCTGTCATTATATTCAATATTCACGCTGTCGATTACCACAGAAAATACCTCGGGTGTGAGAAGCGAGTAGAAAAGATTTTCTCTGGCAGTCGACAGCATGTCACAGACGCTGTACATCAATCCAGAATATTCCTTCAGAAAACCCCCTTCTCCAAAAACAAGGTCAGGATGAGGTCATGTGCTTCCGGTACAGTAATCAGTCAGCAAACACACATCTTCACATGAGTTTACAGTCTGCTTCACAGATAAGAAGTCACTGGATTTAAAAACAACTCTCTCTGTATCAGGTCTTCTCAGGTCAGGGAAACACATACAGCCCGGTTCTGTCAGTAGTATTATAGCAGACGTCTGTGTGGAACAGGAGAAGTGTGTACAGCGACCCGAGAAGCATTTAAGACACTTGAGGAATAGTTCAGCCAAAAATGATCCTCAGGCCATCCAAGATGTAGATGAGTTTGTTTCTTCATCAGATTTTTAGAAATGTAACATTGCATCACTTGCTCATCCACTGCAGTGAATGGGTGCCGTCAGAATGAGAGTCCAAACACAATAATCCACACCACTCCAGTCCATCAGTTAATGTTTTGTGAAGAGAAAAGCTGAAACAAATCCATCAAGACATTTTCACTTTAAGCCTTCCGCCTAAAATATGAGTTCTCCATAATATCCATAATATTGTATTATACAGTGAAAAAGTCATCTGTTCTGAATCAGGAGAGAAATCTGCACAAATCAAGCCAAAACAGTTTACAAACCAAAACAGTCCAAAACAGCTCTAAACAAATATGTGGCTGGATTTAGATGTGAGAGACAACAGGAGATGGACTTTTTCACTGGAGGAAGAGTTATTGTGGATTATGGACTCGTATTTTAGCTGGAAGCAACAGTTTGAAGTTAAAAACATCTTAATAATGGATTTGTTTTTTTTGTCTTCTCAAGATGTTAACTGATGGACTGGAGTGGTGTGGATTATTGTGATGTTTTTATCAGCTGTTTGGACTCTCATTCTGACGGCACCCATTCACTGCAGAGCATCCATTGATGAGCAAGTGATGCAATGCTACATTTCTCCAAATCTGATAAAGAAACAAACTCATCTACATCTTGGATGGGGTGAGGATGAGTAAAATTTCAACAAATTTTCATTTTTTGGGTGAACTATACCTTTAATTGTCTAAATACTCATCAGGGTTGCTGTATTTGACACACACACACACACACACACACACACAGTGGCCCAGCCACTAGTGTACATGAACATATACACAACTACACACACACAGACTCTCTTTTCCTTTTTTTTTTTTTTTTTTTTTACCCCATCCAGGCCAAGGCCGCAGCCCCAGCGCCGAACCCCCAAGAAACCCATCCCCAGGGAACCCCCAGATGCCCCAGGCCCATATTGACTCTCTTTTCCACATACACGCTCACTTATGTCCTAAACAGGTGCGACGTGATGCAATAAGCTCCCAGCAACACATCATTTTTGTTCATGTGAAGCTCAAATATAAGTAATTTTGACATCATTTCCAGACTTCTACAGGTGTTATTTCATAGTTTTCATGACTTTACTATTATTCTGACATGTGCAAAATGTTCTGTTGCCTTACGCTTCATTGCATCGCAGCTGCTAAAGACGGCGTGTCGCACACAAACACAGGACGAACGCAGCAGGTCTCCGGCCTGGTTGAGTCCAGCACATCCAGGCTTCACCTTTGACCCCTGCACACCTCTAGAGTCCCTTAAGAGTCTCCTGAGACACATTACAGCGCGTCTCCTCCACGTTAAGGAATATGTAAGGCATGAAGGCACCTCATCAAGAGACAAACCAGTGTCTGAAGAGCACGATGTAAGAGTCAGCAGAGAAGATCCTCCGCGTTCACAGATCCAGCCCTGTTCTGCTGGTGTCAGGTCATAACGGCCTGATTCATGTCAGACCTCTGCAAAATCTACATTTGTTAGTCCATCTATGTGCAGCAGGTTTCACACGTCACCTGGTGAAGTAAATGCCAGCGTTGTGCCAGCGATGCATCAGTGTTCGGCCCATTGCTGCCATTAAATTGATGCTTAAAGGCACAGTTCACCATTATTTACTCACCCTCATGTCGCTCCAAAGCTGAACAATTTATGGACAATTTAAGGCAAGCCACAACAGGTTAATAAGGAAAATTTTAACTAATAGATATCATCATACTTTCCTTGATTAATCATAGTACATTAAGACAATTGTTTTGTATTACAAGCTTTCTGAAATGCTATGTTTAAATATGCAAAAGATGCATTATTAAATACACTGCAGAAAATGATTTTCTTAGTAGTTTTGTCTTGTTTTCAAGTACAAATATCTAAACATCTTTAAATCAAGACATATTTAGCTAAGAAACAAGATATTAAGTCTTGTTTTCTGCAAAATGTAAGAAAATTAAGTGAGTTTTATTCTTAAAATGATAAAATTATTTTCTGACAACATTGGCAGATATTTTTATTTTTAATTTTTATCCAAAACTAAATTTGGACACATTTTTCAGAAAGCAAGACTTAATATAAGTAATTGTGTGTCTCAAGTAAATGCATCTTGATTCAAAAATGCTTAGATATTCGAACATGAAAACAAGAGGACATTTTTTTTTTTGCAGAGTAATTAAAAAAAAAATGTAATTAAAATTAAATATTACATATGCACTAATTTGCAGAATGTCATTTTTTATTTTATTTTTGGCATATTTTTACAGAGGGGATTTTGGTTTTCTCTTTTATTATATTTATAGAACATACTGTCAGAAATAAATAATGTTTTTGGATTAAAATGTTAAATATATATCAGGTGAATCATGAAAAAATCCCTCTATAAAATCCTTCAGAATATAGATAAGAATAAAACTATAAAGTTTTAGTGTAAATGTGTATTGATTAGAGAAAATGTGTATTGATATGTATTGTAATTGAAAACTACAGATGCAAATAGATAAAGAGTAATAAAATAAACACTTAAATGTGTATTTTAGATGATTTCTTTCCACTGGGGAAAAAAATTACGACTTGTTATGGAAGCAAAATAGCCCAAAAAAACTTTTTCCTGTAGTGTCTTGCCTTGAAATAACATTTTAATACATTTCTGCCACGGAAGAAAAGCTCATACAAGTTTGGAACGACAGTGAGTAAATGATCACTGTAGTTTTAATTTTAGGTGAACTGTCCCTTTAAAGACCCTGGGCAGCTTGGCACAAATATCTGGCAGGAGACAGAAATGGTGGACGTCGAAGGCAGTAATCGACGCAGGATTTCCGATGAAGGCACAGGAAGTCATATCTCAGTCTGTGTGTTCAGTGCTGTTGTTTGGCGTTCAGGAGGAAAAACAGGCACGGGTCACCCTCCGATCCCCTGCGGCAGTGCTGAAGACACCGAGCCCAAACCCCTTGATACCGTGATGAGGGATGAAATAATAATAAAAGCCTCCCCGGTTGGTCAAATGGACTCCAAACAAGTGGAAATCCGTTGTCAAACGGGCACGACCGAACCCGTGTTTATTGTTTAGAGGAAGGACCGATCCTTCTGTCTTGATTTCCTCTCGCTCCTCGTTCATGTTCAGCGTGAGTCGTGTGTTCACAGTTCAGTGACGTGTAGCTGGTAACTCGGGGGCGGGTGGGTCGGTAGAGGGGTTTTTAACCGGTGCAGGTGGCATCGGTGGCACAGCAGGTGTCCATCCAGCGGGTAACAGCGATGCCCCTCTTCGTCATTCAACTGCAGACCGCAATCCTGCAAAACATGTGTTATTGTCTTAGTGTGTTTGATAGAAATGAAGTCAGGCCTTTTTCAATGAATCATCACCCTTGTGGCTGGATCTACACTGTAAATAATTTAATGCACAAAGCTTGCTTTTTAGACAGACTTTACTTCTGCAAGTCAACTGAAAAAATCCATAGCCAGAGGAAGAAATCCAGAACTGCAGTTTGATCAGTAAATAAATTAACATGAGGCTGATTCAATGTTTTGACAAGGACTTCAAACCATCACCCTCATCTTAAACTTGTCACATGGCAATTTTGTGCAAAGTTTTGTTCAAATTGTGAATTGGAAGGCATATTTCTTGTGTAAAAAAAAAAGATCAATGACATAAAACTAATCAACTGATTATTAATACATAATATTATTTTTTATAAAAATTAAAAGAATAAAATAATTCATTTTTATCGATAATATACATTCCAAATAAATAAAATATTTCAGAAGTAAACATTTTATTATTATTAACATAAAAAATATATTTTTACCTATATACATTATATATTCTTTAATATATTCAAATTAACATCTTTGAAATATTTCTAATTAATATTAAATATATATTAGATTTATATATATATTTACATTTACATTTATGCATTTAGCAGATGCTTTTATCCAAAGCGACTTACAGTGCATTCAGGTTATACATTTTTTTATCACTATGTGTGTTCCCTGGGAATTGAACCCATGACCTTTTGCGCTGCTAACGCAATGCTCTACCACTGAGCCACAGGAACACTGTAGTTATATATATTGTATACTGTATATATAACTACCTAAATATAATACAAAATAGTATTACTATTACATTATACATTAAAACATTTAATATTTAAATAATACTGCAGCCTAAAATCACTTTCTTTAACAAAAAAAAATAGAGCTTTCTTCTTTAATAAGAGGTTTTCTCTTTGAGAAATGTGTTTAAGTCAACATTTTAACTCAAGTCTCAAAGTTGAGCTGAATGACCCTCTCTGGAATGTCATCAGTCAATGATTCTCAATAAAAACATCTTACATAACGCCAGTGCATTATCCTGGAGCATAAAACATGACCATTTACCAGACGCGAGTGAATCACAGTGAACCAGCGTCTAGGATGTGTTTGTGTGGAGTTAAAACTGGTTAAGTGACTTCACAATGAGATTGAACCTGCAACCCTTAGTCAGTATTTCAGAGCAATAGCCACTGAATTACCTCACAGTGATAGCATTCCACATGGTAATCTTTATCCATGGACACCACCCGTATGGTCTCCTCTGAACCCTACAACACACACACACACACACACACACACACACACACACACACGTGATTAACCTCTGTCAGGACAGTCCTGAAGCGTGACATCAATCCAACTCATGTAACATCAGTCTAATGCAGTGGTTCTCAACCGCGGCCCGCGGGCCGCATGCGGCCGTCACGAATCCTAATGCGGCCACCATGCTGTGCTGAACACAATTAAACAATAACTTTCAGTTTTACAATTCATTTTAGTTTACATTACTTTAAAAATGTACTAAACAAATATACGCTATGATGTTTTTGTTATGTAAAATAATTTAGTTTTTTTATATATATTATTTTCAGACATGAGCAGATCTATGTACTCACGTAATTAATGTTACGCATTTAACAAACACTTACAAGCGCGCACTTTGGCAGAATTCAATTCAAATAGTCATCAGCAGCCATTAGTTCTGTAAAACTGAGCATCAGAATGGACAATTTGTTAAGGGAGAAAACGAAATGAGGAAAATGACAGCGAAGGAACGCATTCAAACAAGAATAGTCACAGCATCAGCAGTGAAGAGAGTGCTGGACTTTCGGCATCAACTTTCGGTTTGCGCCACTCACTTGAAGATGTTCAGGTAAAAAGAAACACCCATAGGGACCATTCACATATTGCGTCTTTTGCGCCTTCTCAAGTTCGTTATTTCAAATGTAGACGCGCGGCAGGCGCGCTCATAA
The DNA here is from genome assembly GCA_023376895.1 of Aspiorhynchus laticeps. Classification (NCBI taxonomy): domain Eukaryota; kingdom Metazoa; phylum Chordata; class Actinopteri; order Cypriniformes; family Cyprinidae; genus Aspiorhynchus; species Aspiorhynchus laticeps. Next base: position 3,634,383 of record CM041798.1, on the reverse strand, counting down.
TGGAAGCGACGCTCGCTTTTTCCAGGCGCTTCCGCGCCGCATCTAGATAAAAACATTTCAAATTCTCAGATTGCCGCAAGCGCACCACGGGTCATGTGACAAGAACCAACCAATCAGCTTCATCCTTTCCTGTAACAACATTGAAAGCTCAGCCAAGATGGTGAAACAGCTGATCATAGCTGTACAGGGATAGTCTTTTTTAAATAAATTTAGTAGCAGAGCTACTGCAAGCGATTTTCAGTGCTGGAAATCCATTTATCCTTTGCTGAAACTTCCGCGTCTTCATGAAGAGCAGGTCATGGTTGCTTAGCAACGGCAGACGCACGGGAGCTCAAGCTAAAGAGCGCTTTGGAAAGAAGGAGAAAGCGGCGCTAGCGTTTTCCACGCGTTTTTAAGCACGACATGTGAACGGCCCCATAGGCTACTACGCAGCAATCATCCTTAATTACAGAAATGTGACAAAACATCTCTGGAGAGAACCTCAGATTATTAAATTTGAAAATGCTTTCCATATTTGGATCAACATAGGCTACATTTGTGAAGCACACTTTCTGCGATGTCGCGTGTCAAGTCACGCTTCGTGCGCGTCTCACAGACTGCAACTTACAATCGCAACTTCATTGTGCTGTTACTCCTTTCGAGCAGAATTTCACAAAATTGGTCAGCTCCCGACAGCATCAGGTGTTTTATCAGGCGAGTAGAATTATTTTATTTATTTCAATAAATGTAATCGTTTAGATATATTTAGGCTATAAATAATATTATAAATCTGGTTGGTTTGTATTGGTGACGTAATATGTAAATGAGATGCGTGCGGCCCGTGAGACTTGCACTTGGACCATAGTGCGGCCCGGAGGAAAAAAAGGTTGAGAACCACTGGTCTAATGCATTTAAAAGCTCGTACCTGCGCTGGGAGGATGGGCTGGTTACACGAGGCACATTTAGGAGCAAAAACCCTATAGAAAACCATATAAACATACATCAACATCTTGGTTACGCTGGACAGCCAAAACAGCGCTAAACAGGTAATGCATGAAAAATATGTAACAAAATAGCATAAATGCGAGGTTGTCACTCACATGTGGTAGTCTTTCACACAGTAGATGTTGTTCTCTACATCCACGGTGAAAGGAACACCGTCCAGACCCTCCTTACAAACCACACAGCGGAAACAGCCTGGATGATATGACTTACCCAGAGCCTGCAGGATCTACAACACACACACACACACAGGTGGCCACACTAATGAGGAAAAATAACATCATTTCTGTATCTAATAATAGACTCATATTACAGAAATTATGCAGCTTTGGTAAGCCATTTTTGGTTGCATATTTATTTAAAATGGTAAAACTAAATTACAAGAGTCTTCCCTCTAAATTCACAAGAGATCCTTCCTCTTCTGAAAAATGAGAGCAATAGTTATAGTGCAATACATCAAATCTCTCGTACCATCTCCATGATGAGGTGACCGCACACGAAGCATTTTTCTGACGTCTGCTGGAACCCGGAGTACTACAGAGGAAAAAATCACCACTCAAATGCAAGATCATATTTAATATATGTGAATATATGTTATGTAATTTATTGCTGAATTTTCAGCATCATTAAGGCCATTGCACACTGAGTCCGAATTTTTCGTCCAAAATTTTTGCACGTTGAAAAATAAATACGACCTCACGTTATGTCAATCACGTTTACACACTGCCTCCGAAATTTTTGTCCGTCATAAAAAAATTCGTATCGGGTTCGATTTTTTGCGTTTTTCGCATCTGTGGCAAGCATTTTGAGAGGTGTTTTGACAGTTCAGAGCCACCGTAGAAGCGAACGCCAAAATCCAGAATGGCGATTGTCAAGTTCATCCACTTCGTCTCGCAGCACAAAGCACTGTATATAGATCCTTGCAAACTGAGTTCACAGAAATTGGTGGTCTTCTTTTTAATATGTGGCTCTAGTATCGCTAGCAAAGCATCAAACTGAGCCACTGACGTCCTGAAGTAAACTTTGAATCGCCCGTGATAATCCCACTGCTCCTTAATAAGGAGAGGAACTCTCCATCCTCTCTATATTTTAGGATTGGATGGACCCAATATTTCCTTTCTTTTTCTTTTTTTAAGAAGCAAGAGAACAACAAAATCATCCTCAATGCTTGAAGACTCCATTTAGTAGGCTACTGTTTTGCGAATTTTTTCGCAACGGATTAATTAATACGCATCGGACTCAGTGTGCAAGGTCTCTGTGCGTTACGAATTTTTAGGATTGCGAATGCGAAAAAACACATGTAAAAATTTCGGACTCAGTGTGCAGAGACCTTTACTCCAGTCTTCAGTGTCACATGATCTTCAGAAATCATTCTAATATGCTGATTTGCTGCTCAAGGAATATTTCTGATTATTATCAATGTGAAAAACAGTTGTGCCGAAGAATACTGTATTTTTGTGGAAACTGTGATATATTTTATTTTTCAAGATTCTTTGATTCTTGAAAGTTCAAAAATCTTTAACATTAGAAATGTATTTACTGTCAGTTTCATGTGTCTTTGATGGACAAAAGTATTAATTTATAGTTTTCATTGATTTTCTAGCGCACAATTATGGTGCTTTAAGTGGTCACACTCCAAGTAAAATTCCAAACATGTATTAAATATAAAATAAAAAATAAAAAATTCAATAATATAAATGAATGAACTAAATAAATATATAATATAATACAAATGTATTATAATATAAATTATAGCATGTCACACTGCTTCATGTTTCATGTCAACTACCCAAAATACAAGCACTATATACACAAAATAATATATTACATATTTTTATAAAAATATAAAAAACATAAAAATACTAAAATATCTAAATAAATATATAATACATTTTAAACAAAAAATATAAAAGTATATAAAATAATATGATATAATATAATATGATGCCACACCCATATGCAAAAATTATGTAATTCCAAAAACTTGCACCAGTAATGAAGCAGCATCACTACTGAATGTGTCTCAAGGGGGTGCTGGTGCGCTCTCTCTGTGCCGAGCTGTTTGAGAGCTTCAGAAACGTCCTACTGGGCTGTTTAGCTCTGTGCATCTGATTAAACACTTAAGACATCAGCCGAAAATCCCACATGATTATCAGCATGATTCATGAGAAGATCCACAACTTGATGGATTAAGGCTGTAATTAACGCTATAAGAATCTTTCTGGAAGGTTCTTATCATTCAGTATGAGGTGTGGACCTCCAAAAGACTTTCCTGAGACTTAGAACATCTTACAACATTCAGAGGTTGTTAATGGTGGACAGGTTGTCCAGAAATGACCCTGAGGGGAGCCATCTGTCCAGGAAAAGGGCTTTGACCTGGCTACCAGGGTGACAAGGGTTTGGAGCACAGCCATTAGAGTGAGGATGTTCTCAAACATGCGCTCTATGGAAATGAGAGGCCGAAGACTCTATTGTAGGAACCAAAGGCTACATTTTAACGACGTGGAACGCCGTTCCATTCCATACTGATGACATCACCGCTCGCCTGAACACTCTTTTCATTGGTGCGCTGGTGTGTGTTCTTGTGAGCGTGTGCTCATTGTGGAGCGAGGGCCAGCAGGTGGGGTCGGGAGGGACTGATCAATACCAGGAAACCCCCACCCGTCCAGTCAGACAGGCCATCTGCCGGACCCCCGGCGGCGTGTTCCTCAGTCGCTCACGTCAACACAAGCGCTGTTTGGGGTCATTAAGTGGCTGACCAATGTTTTTATTTTTATTTATTTTTTTACGGATGATACCAATGCAGATATCTATGCTAGGTGGCCAACAGCTGAAATAAACACAGCAAAAAATAAATAAATAAAATTAAATAAATAAATAAATAAAAATAAAATATTTATATTAAAAATATTTTAATATAGTTCCTGTGGCTCAGTGGTAGAGCATTCCGTTAGCAGCGCAAAAGGTCGTGGGTTCAATTCCCAGGGAACACACATAGTGATAAAAAAAATGTATATCCTGAATGCACTGTAAGTCGCTTTGGATAAAAGCGACTGCTAAATGCATAAATGTAAATATTTGGAAAAATAAAATATCTAAAAGTAATATTAAATAACAAAATATTTTAATAATACTGTAATAAATACTAATAATAAATTAATACATATAAATAATATAATAATTAATGGTAAATAAAAATATATTAAAATTATATATATAATATGTATTTAAATATTAATAATTTGGGAAAAAGTACAAAAAATATTAAATGGGTTAAATGAAAAAATATATAATGAATTTATATACAAATATACACTAACACAACAAAACAACAAAATTATTCAAAAAGTCAAGTATCTAATAATAATAAAAAATAAAATAATAAAATGTTAAATAATATTATATATAAAATTCATATATTAAACAAACTTATAAATACCAAATGATGACCAGCAAATTGTCCTGGCTAATATATGCGAATTAATGAGTGAATGAATGAAGGAAGGAAGGAAGGAAGGAAGGAAGGAAGGAAGGAGGGAAGACCAGTTACTTTTCCTGGCCAATATATGCTGATAAAAAACAAACTCTCAAATTGCCAAATGATGACCTGTTAATTGCCCTGGCTAATGTATGATTATAAGTAAGTAAGTATGTATGTATGTGGAAAATGACTAGTTATTTGTCCTGGCCAATATATCATCTGTCCCTACTATCAAAACTGTCACATAAAAGTCTAGTGGCAATAATATCAAAATGACAATAACATTTGACAGAAGCAGATTTCACACAGGAAGTTGATTCCTTCATGATGCATCTTCCCATTGCTCCTGTTGTGTGTGTGTGTGTTTAGCTTTAGAATAAGATCACAATGGAGTGAATTGGAGAGGTGGGCGGAGCTACAGCATCTGTTCTCCCAAGAGACATCCATCCATCCATCCACTAATGAGCACTAATCAATACAGCCCCAGTCTCCACCTCCCTCTTAGGAAACGTTCAATTAAATGAAGCATTACAGCTACTTTGTTGAGATCCTACAGCTGGTGTAACTCTAACCTACAGCAGGACTTCAAACATCAAACGAGGACAGGATCTACAGAACTAGTATCTATAGAACAATCCGTGACACATCGGTTTCATTAAAAGGGTTTTAATGCTTCTCATTGTTGGAATTACTGTAATTATGAGATTCTGAGCTGTTCACATGCTCAGGCTCAAAAATTTATAGTTTCTATAGCTACACTTATAATGCCAAAAATAAGGCAAAAATGTGGCTTCGTTGTCAATGACGGTAAAAAAAATATTTAGTCACTATATTAAATGATCTCTGCATGTTCTTGCAAGATATTTAAGAAAAAAGCACATCAAAAACAATATTTTACAGTGACACATCAAGCATTACTGTTCAAAAGTTTGGGATCAGTAAGATTTATTTATAGAAATTAATACTTTTATTCATCAAGGGCATATTAAACTAATCAAAAGTGACCGTAAACACATTTATAATGTTACAAAAGATTTCTATTTCAAATAAATGCTGTTCTTTTAAACTTTCTATTCATCAAAGAATCCTGAAAAATTAAATGCATCTTGGTTTCCACTAAAATATTGGGCAGCACAACTGTTTTCAACATTGATAATAATCAGAAATGTTTCTTGAGCAGCAAATCAGCATATTAGAATGATTTCTGAAGGATCATGTGACACTGATCACAGCAATAAATTACATTTTACAATATATTCACATAGAGAACAGCTATTTTAAATTGCAATAATATTTCAAATTTTTAATCCATTTATAGTTGGGTGTTCCTGTGGCTCAGTGGTAGAGCATTGCGTTAGCAGCGCAAAAGGTTGTGGGTTCGATTCCCAGGGAACACACATACTGATAAAACATGTATAACCTGAATGCACTGTAAGTCGCTTTGGATAAAAGCGTCTGCTAAATGCATAAATGTAAATGTATAGTTAAATAAATGCAGCCTTGGCGAGCAGAAGATTACAAAAATCTTAGTTTGACAAAGTAAAATAGTCAGAAAGTCAATTACTGTAAATCTGACATCATGTAAATGCATCATAAGTTTGATTTTAACTGTGATACTCACCAGGAAGTCTTCCTCACAGTAAACCTTTCCATTGATATTATAGAAAGCCTTTCCTCGTAGCCTCCGTCCTGAGGGAGAAAAAAAACTAATTATTCCACCATGTCATAAGTTTCATTTTATATGCAGTCAAAAACACTGCAGAAGAAACTCCATGCGTCTTCATGCTGTGTGTTTACAAACAGCCTCGACAACAAACAAGCAACTATTTTTAACTGGCAACATCAAATGATTGAAAGGATGAAATATGTTTCATCTCTGATGCGTGTTAAGTGAACAGCTGTTCATTCCCACAACACAAACCAGCAGCCTCAGACATCTGACCGACGGATGTGAAATGTACACAAAATGCATCAAAAGCTCAAATCGGACTGGTTCTGTATTCAGTGTTTCCTAGAATCAGGGTGCACAGGTTTATACCAGCCTAAAAACAAGTGCAAACTGTGGCTGGTCGTAGGGACCTATAATTTCCACAACGGGTAAAATGCAGACAGAATTGTGGGATCAAGTCATAAAAGCAGAATGTCACAGAATGTGTCAAATTTTGAATTAATAAATCAAAAGTAGGTCCGTACGTTTAAATCAAATCACAATATAGACTAGTGTCTGTGAATATTAAGCCACAAAATTACAATTTAAAAATGATCCTGCATGTTCTGCGAGAATGAACGGTGCAGATGTGCGGTTTCATTTACTGCACACACTAAAGCGTGCGTGATGTGCCTGTCGTCTCACTATATGAGCATATATAACTATATATAACTATCATCATATCATATAAACACAGAAACGTAAAGGACTTCACGTCAACCTGCCAAAATAAATGTTTGGGGGTAACTTGAAGAAACAGTGACAGAAATATATTAGTACTGTCCAATGGAATGTATATTAATATAAATAAAAATATGATTAGGGAATAATGAATTTTTTTGTCATGTTTTGATTTTAACAGTAAACCTCTGTTGTGTGGCAATTTGTTTGCCAAAAATGAAAGGGTGTGTTTAATTTTGATTTGATTAAAAGATAAATTGTTTTATGCCTTCATAACAGAAACATTAAAATACACAACAGCAAAAGAAAACTAACAAACATTTTATGGGCCCTATTATTGCAAAAGCAAGAATAATGAAGTTGTTTTTATAAATTCAATTAATTAGACATACTGATTTTTGAAACTGAATTAACCATTAAAATGGAATCCAGAAAAATTAAAAGGAAAACACAGAATTTGGTAAATATAAAACAGAATTTGAAAAAGAAAAAGAATATATATATATATACATTTCAGGGCCCTAAAGAAATTTTAATTTTGTAAAACTTTTAATAAATTGTTAATGAATTGTTTAAGTTTCATGATTTCAATTAATCAGACATGCTTTTTGTTTAGTGAAATTTAATTTAACCATTAAAATAGAGTCCAGAAATATTAAAACAGGGAAAATACGGAATCCAGAAAAATTCAAATTGAAAAACATTTAATTAAATTTGGGTAGGTTGGTTGTTTACCATGTGGCTCTGACGGTGTGATTCTGTCTAAATGTGCGTATCTTGGCCAGAATCAGTGAAGGGACTTTATGCTGCTAGTCTGACTGCACGAGACTAGGACCTCTGTATCGTATTCAAACCACCAAACGCTCATCTTCTCTCTCTCACACACAGAGTTCATAAATCAGTCTGACCCTTTTCCCCATTCCTTAATTTACAGCGCACAAGGCAGACATCTCGTTTCTTTTCACGGTCTCAAAATTTATGTACTTGCCACATTCAAACAGCCAGCGGCCCAACAGAGAAACGAACACTCGACTTAATTCAGAGTGATAAAGAACGATTCACACGCAGACCTGAGGAAAGACTTTCAATAACTGATGTAGACGCACGGTGTTCACCTGCTCGATCATAAAACAAGTGAAAAATCCCAAAGAGGACGAACATGAGTCATATAGAGACCAGAAGATTTTTTTTAATCCCTAGCAACACACCTGCATAGCAATGTGAAGTTTTGCACCATCAAGATCCACTTAGATGTGTTTAGAAATTGTAATAAAAAGGTGCAAATAATAAAAATGTGATTTTAAAACAACTGAGATGGCAATGTAAGAGGAGGATGTTTGTAGACGTGTGTACACACAACAAACGACGCTGAGATCACTGAGATTTCTGGAGCTGACAAATGTCTGGGGAGGGCCAGATTCCCAACACAAAGACACAGAGAGAGACAGAGAGAGGTCTGAGTAAACGGGGACATTCTTTGAGCCTGAGGTCACCGGCTGGTCCCAATGCCCCCCTCCACCACCGAAAACAGACAGAGAGAGAGAAAGAGAGAAAGAGAGAAAGAGGGGGGAGGGACGGCGAGATTCCTCCAGCCTTTGTCAAAGACTGCGGCCACAGTCAACTACATCTACACTGAAAAAACTGGTTATATGCAGCAAACTTTAAGTTCATTTGTGGCAAATGTGTAGCTCTTCACTGGTATGATGAACTTGCAGCAAATCTTTGGCACAGTTATTGCTGTTAAACTTTTCATTGAACTGAATTATTTTGATACACTGAAAAAAAATCTGTATTTTTGTCCTGTTTTCAAGCACAAATATCTAAACATTCTCGAATCAAGATTCATTTACAGTAACATTACATTAAGTTTTGTTTTCTTAAAAATGTATCAAAATTAAGAAAGTTTAAAGTTTAAGTCTTTGCTTAAAATGAGAAAAAAAATATCTGCCAGTGGGGCAAGAAAAATTATTTTGTTTTCCCTTTGAATTAAGGTTAAAATATTTTTCCTTGTTTTAAGCAAAAAGTGACAAAATTTTGATAATTTTTTCATAAAATAACACTTAATATCTTCAGTCATTTTGCTAATCAAGTAAATGTATCTTGATTCAAGAATGTTTAGATATTTGTGCTTTAAAACACGATAAAAAGTCATCTTTTTTTGTAGTGTAGTGAATGGAAATACATTAACAAAACTTATAACTAGAACTTTCAATAGGCCACAGACTGTGATGATGTTTCTATAATTAACATCGTAAACCTATATTTTCTTTTTTAAAAATGTCAAATAAAAATCTATTTTATATTACATTTTTAAAACATATTTTATATTTTAATTAATAAAAATGTATGTACATGTATAACACTATTTTGTGTTTTATTTTATTTTACTTTCAATTACAGAAAGCTGGTTAACTCTAATATAATGGTTGAGGGAGTGACAGCTAATCTTTCTCTCTTTTAACCAATGTAATCAATCTCTTGATATTTTTTTCCTCTTTTGGAAAGACAGAAACCAATCATGGATTTTTCCTTTTGCTATTAAGGCAAATGGAAATGCAAAAATTACATTTGTTGCATTTTCCGTTCATAACTATGGAAGTTTACCAAACTATGACGGCTTCTGCTTCTGAGAAGCCCGGAAATGTGAAAAGGCTCCATTAACCACAATTTTTTCATCATTTGTCACTCACATGCATCTCTTCTACTCCACTCTTCTCAGAAGAGTGTGTGGGCAGTTTTATATACATGGCCTGCTGTGTTAAATGCATCTTTGATTTAATTTTTACACTTGAACGCATGTTTCCCATGACTGTCACAGTGGCTGCATATCTTCAGTCCTCTCATGAACTCAGTCAGGGTCGTTGCCGTATGTGACGCAAGTAAAAACGAGGTTGTGCAGTATAGATGAGGTCAATTCTACTGTTTTAAGGTCTCATGTCACACTGAGTGCATATTTCTGGAATTCTCTGTCCAACAGTGTTTTATTTTCTGAACTTAAACAAAAACTATCAGAATTGTTAAATAAAGCTGAAATGAATTACAATTATCAGACGAACAACTTAAACTTAAAACACTTAGCTGAAGTACTAAAATGACTCAAACTAAAACTGAAAAAAATAATTGAGACTAAATAGAAATGTAAAATAAAATAAATAAATAAATACAAATAAAACTATTGATAAGCATGTTACAAAATTACTAAAACTTAAAATAAAATGAAAATTGAAAATATAAAAGCTCAATCAAATATATATTATAAAATAATACTATAAAAGCATATAAATAATACAATTGTTGTCTACTGAAAATGTTTAGTAAATATGTATTTTATTGTTTCTTTTGAATGATGACAAATTAACATGGAATCAACTCTGATTGAGGTTTGTGATCCTCTTAAATTATCTGTTTATGAAAAATAGTACCATAAAATGAATCTCAGGGCAACCAATTCTTCTAGAATATACATGTCTCAACTAGAAAACACAACTGACATATTCATATACAAGAAAAATAACTCCTCCAAACACGAAATGGCTATGATCTCCTAGTAGAAAAGGCAGAAATCTCATTTTGTCAAAGCGTTCAGAGACTGATATGATTTTCTCATTGTAATATGGCTGACTGTCTGTACACACACACCACATCTAAAGCGATATGACACTATCATTAGAACAGAGCACACAGCTGCTGGGGACTGCTGGGAAATCTGTCTCGAGCATAATCAAAGATCCAGAGACGGCAAACACGAGAGAAACACAGAGCGCAGCACTGAGAACAGTTAAACAGAAAATACCACATGCTCAGCACAATAATGAATATACAAACACACATGATTTAAAACAAAACGAGATAGACAGATGGAATGATAGTAGATCAATAGAATGATAGAACAATCCATAGACCATCCGACAGAATGACAGATATATAGATAAAATGACAGATATAGAACAAACAAACAATAGGTAAACAGAAAAAACGATCGAATAATAGGTAGACAGAACAAACAAACAAATGATATGTAGCCAGAAGGAACTAACATGAGGTAAACAGAAAAATCAAAGGAACAAAAGGTAGATAGAACGAACAAACGAATGAACGACTGGAAGTAGACAGAACGAATAACAGGTAGACAGAAAACACAAATGAGAGACATGTAGATGGAACGAAAGAGCGAATAAGAGGTAGCCAGAACAAACAAATGATAGGTAAACAGAAGAAAACAACAAACGATACGTAGACAGAAGCAAACGAATGATAGGTAGACAAAAAACAAACAAATGATAGGTATACAGAAGGAACAACAGATAGAAGAAAAGAATGAACGATAGGTAGACAAAACAAACAATACATAGATGGAGCAAATAACAGCTAGACAAAAGAAACAAAAGAAAAATAAGTAGACAGAATGAACGAGTGAAAGATAGGTAGACCAAACAAAAAACAGGTAAACAGAAGAAACGAATGAACGTTAGTTAGACAAAAGAAAGAAAGGAACGATAGGTAGACAGAACGAACAAATAAATGATAGTTAGACAGAACAAATACTTATGAGAGGGTGGGTCCACAACATACAACATACTGACTTTGAGAAAGTTTGGAAGTATATGTCAACTTGCCACCGGCAGTAATGCGTGTGACGCCACACACTCTATAACAAGCATAAAATACAAAGTTTTGTATACAAGTGCAATAATAGTAACAGTTGCAATAGAATTCGGTATTTATAGCATAAACCATTTAGCTGTAAATTGTTTTATTTAAACTGTTAATTCACAAAATTCACAAATTACCTCAAACGCCATGGCATTTCCTTTACACCGTGTCTACAACGGACGCGAGAGGTGTTGCGTGGCACAACAAAATACAATAGTCAATAGAACACAATAGATTATAATCAGTGATGCTGTCTACACTGGATGCGGTGTGGCATGACAAATCCCCGACAGTAAACTGAAGCCTTGTTTTATTTATGACTTGCTGACACAAAGTTCAAATGATTTTAATGGTCGCTTTGTGCGGCGCGTTAAGTGTTAAATGGGCGAGCACTTCATATCTCAAGAGCTGTTTTTAGGTGCTATTTGCGAGAGGAGGCCAGCAAAGACCCGCTTGCTTGGTGCCGGTGGAATAATGAGGCAAGATACCTGGCCACGGTTGCTTAAAATGCATTTGCGCAACAAGCACACCATCTGAACGAGTGTTCAGTGCGGCTGGAAACATCGTAACACCAATGAGGTCCTCCCTTAAACCGGACAATATCAACATGTTTGTTTTTCTGTCAAAGAATTTTAAATCTATATAAAAGCCAAGGTAGGCTTAAGCATTAGTGTTTACGTTCTAATTGTTATCAGGCCAACGCAGATTTTCCAGCATGTGATTGAAGTTGTTATGAATTATTTAGGCTACTTATTTAGGCTACTTTCTTATTTAACTGTACAACTGCCCTCGACTAAAGATTTCTGGTCGACTAGTAGTCGTTCATTTTAAGCATTAGTTGACTTATCGCACATTTATTAATAAACCATTTAAATCATTATAATGAGCCTTTAATTGCCTACATAGCCTATAAGTGCTCAAGTGCAAGCATAAAGCTTGCCACAGCGCACCGGCAGAAGTAATGATTATGAATGTGTCAGGGAAAAACAGTAAGGAGACTGCATTAACATTTTAATAATGTATTGATACACTATAGTGCTTTCTGTGTTTTTCAGCATAAGAGATGAAGTCGGCGACACTGACTCGTTATCTCCGCAGTAGTGATGCGCCTGTATGCATGTTTCATACAGATTACATTATCTGTGAATATTTATATTATATGAATTGGTTCATTTGAAAGTAGACATTTCGCTCTCTATAGATATGTTTTCCTATCTGTAAGGCAAGCATACACAGAGTTTCGAAGTTTCACGCTCAAGTTCAGAGACCGAGATGGCAGAAAGCACATCCTGTTTGCTTTCATTATTTTACAAAAGCGCAATGTTTTATTGTTATTGTGAGTGACACAAATAAACGTAGAGTCTTTACAGATTCGAAAGATGTATTACTCTTATCTGTATGAGCAAAAATGACAGAGTATTTTAGGAGTAAGTGAGCACACTGGCGCCTCCATCTGTCCTGCAGTGAGCGCGCTACTCTTCACATTCCGCACAGACATTTGAACAGCGCACAGTTCTCTAGGTTAACATTACATTGAGCAGCCATGTAAAGTTGCTAATACTTACATATTTTAGATGATAAGCCATATTTGAGGTCAATGAATGATAGGCGAGCGTTTGGATGTATTGCCCGATGTACTGTATTAGCACATAGACCGGCCGTTAACGATCTGTCCGTCACAGACTGCGTCAATTAGGTTGCAACTAAGCGACTAAAAAATGTTTGGTCGACTAACAGTTAGTCAACTATTAGGCGGTAGCCCTAATAATTTCGCTAAGCTAAAGTCAGACCATTCTGTTTTTGCTTCAGATTTTGAAATTATGCAATCTAATTTTAAATCAGAAACTGCTCATGTATACAGCATCTTTATTTGTATCATGATTAAAATACAGTGGTTGCTTCTAATTTTAAATGGCTACAGAGAGTTTGGCCTGTAATAGAGCCAAGTTCCAGGTAAAAACTTAATTTCTAGCCCTGCAGACAGATTAAAAAAATGACATAAACAGATGGATAGAATGAATTAATGACTGAATGAATGACTGAATAAACAATAGACCTAGACCTAATTATAGACCTAATGATCCGATCTGAAAAACAAATACATTTTTTGTGCATTGAGAACAAAGCCTATGTGTATTTCTTGCTCCTTTCCTGAAGCTGTGAGAAAACACACACACACACACACACACGTGCGCAAGCGAACACGCACACACACTCCTGTCCACAGCGAGAGAACAAGCAGGTCTTTATCATCTGCAGGTGGCTTCGCCCCAGTGCATGATGGGATGCTGGAGGTGATGAGTCACTCAAAGGGTGTATGTACATGTTCGGGAATTCACATCCAGACTGTAGTCAGAGTGTGTGTGTGTGTGTGTGTTACTGTAAAGAGGGGAATTTTAGTCTGCGGTTCAGAGCATGTGCAGGCCTGCTGGTCACACACATGCTCTTCTGCCCCTTCTCTCTCTTGATATATACAGTATATGTATACACTGTCCATTTCATCTTTTCCTCTCTTTCTCCCCATGTTAATGTATATTTTATGTGCTTCACAGGTAACACAAACAACTGTACTGAGTCTGACTGCAAGGCCAAAGTGGTAAATGAAAATAGTGACAAATAAACTGTTGAGTAAATCTGTGAGTCGGTTCAAATGAATCACTGGCTAGAAATAAATATTTCCAACAGTTCTCTGTGACTGAATGCTATGAGTCCAGATGAGACTAAAGTCTTGAGCAAATAAGTATGAGAGAAAGAGAAGAAATGAGAGTGAATGAAACATCATAATGATGTGTTGGTGTATGTGAGTGTGTGTGTGGAGGGACATGAATGCATCTCACACACTCGGCCGAGGCCTGCGGGACGCTCGGGGCACACATACACTCACCTTTATAATTGTTACACAGTGTTTGTGATGCTGTGAGCGTGTGTTTATGAGAACAGGAGTGTGTTTGTCCATGTCATGACTGATACAGCGCTGGTACAGCGAGACGTGACACACACAGAGAGAGAGAGAGAGAGAGAGAGAGAGAGAGAGAGAGAGAGAGAGAGAGATGGTGGAATAAATGAGTGCATTCCTCTCTTTGATGAGGACAGGGCGGGTGCAGCTCAAGTAGACAATTATACAAGTAGACAGACACAAAAACAGCATCAAGAACTCTGTCTCTCATAGATAGATAGATAGATATTCACATAGAGCGACAGGCAGAAAGATTCAGATAGAACAACAAACAGATAGATAAACAACCAAGAGATCATCAGAATGATAGAGCGATAGATAAAATGAGAGAATCATAGACGGATAGAACGATAGACAGATAGATTGTTATAACAATAGAATGATAGAAAGAACAAGCAACAGAACTAATGATCGAACTAATGATAGAATGTACAACAGATAGATATAGATAGAATGATATAATGGTAGAGTGATAAAATGAATGATAAAACAAGTGATTCAACTACAGATAGATAGAATGATAGCATGATAGAACAATAAAATTAATGCTAGAACAAATGATAGAATGATAGAGTAATAGAACGATAAAATGAATGATAGAACTAACGATAGATAGAATGATAGAGCAATAAAATGAATTACAGAATGATTGATAAAACTAAAGATAGAACAACAGAGTGATAGAATAAATGATAAATAATAGAATGAGTAATAGACAAATAGAATGACAGAGTTATAAAATGAATGATAGAAAGTGCTAAAACAAATAATAGAACAACCGACAACTAATGACAGAACTAATGATAGGAAGAACGACTGAACTAACAATAGATAGACTGACAGAGCAACAGAATGATAGAAATAACGATATAGACAGACAGACAGACAGACAGATAGATGGATATATAGATAGATAGACAGATAGATAGATAGATTAGAGGTCTGCACGGGCTTTAAACTGAAGCCCGAACCCGGCCCGTACCCGAGATCGTCTGACCCGACCCGACCCGAGCGGCACAGTTAAATTTAGAGCCCGAACCCAAAGTATTTTTATTTTTTTTACAACGAATAGACAAAAGATAAATAAAAAAGATGCTGTATTTCACGATTGCATGCAACGGTCAGTAAACAAATACATGTAAAGAAACAGATTCATCGAGGCTCGACCAGTTCACAAGGCAAAAGAAAAAACACTTACCAGTTATGAAAGTTTATGAACATCAGGTGCAGCGGTTACATAAATTCTGCCGAGTTTTTGAATGGTTGTATTAACCCGAAGAAGATAATTCTTCCACTGTGCAAATTATGGTCATTTTCGTCAGTTAAGGCTCGTTAGCATTCGGCCTGCTTTAAATCAGACACAGAGATGTAGTGCGGTAAGATCGCATTTACTTGAATTAATTAATTATATAATTTATTTTAATTAGCGAGAGAGAGACAGAGAGAGAGGGATAGTTGCGTGCGTGAACCTACATCTGCGCGTCTCTCTCTACAAGCAATGAGGCTTAGCGATTTTACCCCCTCATTGCAGAGAAATATAACGTTGCGAGTCAGTAGCCTATCGAAGCTATTTTACTAATAAAAGTTTCCATGCTGTGTGTTCGCTGCGCGATCTCTCTGATATCTGTGTGCAATAAGGTGTGTGCGTGCTTCCATGAAAGCAGCGAAGCCTGCATATAGTTTTATTTTAGCAACAAACCCGAGCCCGACCCGAGCCCAAAGCTATTCATTAAACATTAACCCGAACCCGACCCGAAACCTGAAAGTATTTCAGGACCCATCGGGTAGCAGACCTCTAATATAGATAGATAGATAAATAGATAGATAGATAGATAGATGGATAGATGGATAGATGGATAGATATTTGAGAGTGGGTTTGCCCCAATGCATGATGGGATATTAGTTTAGTGGTTGTAGTGGTGAGGTTTGAGTTGTTGGTGGTGTGTAAATGAAATCCTGCATCATCTGCTGTTATCATGACGCTCAGCACTTTTGTTTCTCCTCAGCTGAGCACAAAAATCAATTCCAGCTGTGATAACCTGCACAGATTCAGCACAGCAGCACCACTGCCAGCGTGATATTGCTTTCATACACCACCTCTATAAGTAAGAACTTGATACAGAGCACATTATGCATATGCCACATGTGTGCCACACATGGTTAAATAGATCAATCATTATATGTATTTAAATAAATGCAAGAAAGAACAGCAATTGCAACTCAGCATGCAAAAAATCACTACATCACTGTCGATTACAGTGCAATGTGGGATTTTATCAAACACTTTATACTTTAAGAAGTTTAAGATTAAAGTACAAAAAAAATAATAATAAAAAAAAAAAAAAAAAAAAAGTCTTCATACCTAAGGCTGAAATTAGCCACAAAACTGTGCAGAGTAAAAAAACAACAGGAATCTCAATCAGTACTGCAGGGATAGGGATGGGTACCGAAACTCGGTATTAAATCGGTCTCGGGGCTAAATTATGAAAGACTGGAGTATCGATAAGCTCTGACGTTATCGGTTCTGCTGTCGGTACTGGAGAAATTATGAAAACACACATACAGTTATTGTTGCTATATATACTTATCTTGCAAATTCTATCTCACTAGAGTTGCCAGCTGTTTCTATATGCAATAATATTCAAACATTTGTCTATTATGCATTTTTGCTATTCGCAATTCAGAAGCGAGATCGCGCTCACGCAGAGGAGCTTCAGCACGCGCAACATGAAAGCCCTGTTTAATTATGATGAGAGAACTAACTATTCAAACATATGCACTTTAGGCCTGTGGCTGTTATATTAAGCCAAGTTTATTTATTTATTTTTTATTTCGATTTTGGCTTCTAAGGATTATAGCCGCGTTTCTTCTAGCAAAACTTCCATCCCTTCACAGCGGTGCGCATTCGTTCCTCCCTAACCAAAACTTAACGTCTGAATCAGCTCAATCGGTGATTGTTGTAAAATGCCGTCTTTACTGTTGCTAAATTGCGGGACATGTTTGATAATAAAACGTTGAAAGTACAATCTGCACAAGAGACGCTGTTCCCCAGGCTAAAATGTGTGTGTGTGTGTGCGTGTGTGTGCGTGCCTGCGCGGAGCACTCCAAAACGGACAAGCAGATTACACTTTGAGCTTCGGGCACGTCCGAGCGATCAAATACACACAAAAATATGTCAAAATGGCCGGCTACGAGAGTATTCACTTAAACACCGTTTATGTCTTAAGTGGACCAGAACAGTTGGGAGAAAATCCGATGTGTGTATATATATTGTCTTAAAGTGACAGACTGACGCTTGGACTATCAATGTTAATCAAAGAACAAAATGCAAAGAGAAAATCACTCACAGCTCTTAATCTGAATAACGTTATAGCTTTAATAATGTTCCTGTGGCTCAGTGGTAGAGCATTGCGTTAGCAGCGCAAAAGGTTGTGGGTTCGATTCCCAGGGAACACATATAGTGATAAAACATGTATAGCCCGAATGCAATGTAAGTCGCTTTGGATAAAAGCATCTGCTAAATGCATAAATGTAAATGTAATAAGCATTAATCTATCAATACATACAGTGAAAACTATGCAGTGTTCATTTACATTTAATTACTTTTAAATTCTTTTGTAGCTATTACTTACCTGAACATTAATATTAGTAGACCTTCATGGAAAAATTAAAGCACTGTTTATTTCATTTGATTTGTATATTTGTTTTATTGTATTTGTCAGTTTGTTTTTACTTTGTTTCTTTGTTCATATTCTTACTGTATCTTATCTTATGTATATAATACACTAAAAATTAATGCACACTGGTGCATTTACAAATTGATGTTTTATATTCATTTAATTAAATATTTATTTTACATTTCAGAATATAAAGTAATGTAAATTCAGCTCCTAATTTGTCATATATTTATATATATATATATATACAGTATAACAAAAAGTACCGATAAGAATACCGTTAAAGTACCGGATCGATAAGCAGTATCGATAAGAGTAGTAATACCGTTAAAACCTTAACGATACCCATCCCTATGCAGGGACAATAATAAAATACTAAAAAAGCATAGAATATGGCTCCTTTCAACTCGTTTTGTGGCCTAATTAGGCCAGAATATACTCTTAATAAGAGCATTTATTGTGTAGACAGATTTCTTAATTATAATGGGATCAATTTAGTGATTTTCAACACATCACAGCATGACGCTCTAAAGCTGTAGGTTATTTACAGTCTCCAAGTAACATTGCAATTTAATTATAAAGAATAATTGCATATTAGCACATTGACTACCTTATAACAGCTTTAAATATTTCACATCTTATCAGTTATATACTGTTGGAATTACTAAATTGAGTCTTTTGTTTAGAAATATTTTTATGGAATAAAAAAGTGTTTTATATGGAATTTTTATCTCACAATTCTGACTTTTTTTTCCTCACAGTTGTGAAATGTAAATGCAAATAAATAATTAAATATAAATAAATACTTTTTTAAATCAAGTTTTCATAGTTTTTACACTGACTGACTTAATATTTACTTGTTGTGACTCATCTGATCTTTTGGTTTGCTTTCAGTATGCTAAATAAATAAATACAATAAATTTAAATAATACTTTTGAAATTGAAATTAGGTCATAAAATAATGTCAAAAATAGTCATTAGCACATGGTTGTGTAATGTGCAAAATATTTTTTGGGTTGAACTTAGGGATGTCAATTTTCAATAATTTCCATAATCGATTGTCGTTTAAATTAACGATCAATTAATCGATTAATCGTTAACCATAACTACTGCAAAATGCCTCTATTGCAGTGGCATAGTCACCGGCATGACAGGATGTGCAAATGCCACTCAAAACTCCAGCTTCCTCACCCAAATGAAAAGGGTTTTTAATCTAAATAAAAGGCTAGTGGCAGGATGGTCAAATGAATGGATGTGATTATGATCATTTGATAAAAGGAAGAGAGCGCGCTGTAGTTACGCACGGGATCATTATCTTTGTGTGCGGTTTCATATCCTGTCAGGGAGACCGCTGAATGCGCCTTTTTAAATGGTTTCATGGTGCTCGTTTTTTTAAAAAAAAAAAACATCATAGCAATGTTTGCAATTGACATTATCGGGATTTAAAATAAAATATCCCAAACGCAAGTACGGCTCGTGGGGCTGTGACACGCGGTCAGTGATCCGCTTCCAGAACCACCGGCGTTGCTACAAACACACTGTTACCCATCTGAAACATTTTAATGTGAGTATACAAGTGAGGTACAAAGCTGTGTTAATAAGAGAAATAATTGGTTAGCAGGCAAATGTTACATCGTGACCATGCTTTTTGATTCATGCCGTGCGCATGCATTTAAATCAAGTCATATGCGGCTTGTGTTCTGTTTTTCCGGATGGTCACGAATTTAATATTATTTATTGTTTCTTTTCCCAAATCCTCACTGTCTCACCTTCTAGATTCGCAGGTTTATTTTATTGTTGTTCACTTTTAAGCACTGTTTTCGCATCTATTACTGTGGTAAACGTGTGGGGGGGAATGAAAGATTTCGTGGCCATGAATTAAGAATTCGTTACTATGACTTAAATTGTTCCCGCATTTAAGTTAAATCATGGGTTTTCTAGGACAGGGGTTTTCAAACTGTGGGTCGCACAAAGCCACTTGGCGACAGCTAAATGACACACACACACAACACACACACAGTTCCTAGGGCTGGACGATATACAAAGATTAATTACGAATTGTGATATTGATCAGTGCGATTTTCGAATCGCAAAGGCCGGGATTTAAAACATGCGTTGCGTGTCTTGAAGCGCGGACGCGCACAAGTTGTAATAACAGTGAGGGTCTCAGAGTGACGGTTCATTATTAAAATGCTCGGTCCGCATTATTAATGAGAAGAAACTCTCACTTCACTGCGCATGAGATTGCATACACCGGAAAATTCAAATGTGGCGAAAACTGTATCAGGTAGGCTGTTCATTAATTTCTATCGTCTGTTTGAACTCTGCACTGTATCTTTCTGAGAGATGTAAAGAGTTTGTTGTTTTCATTCCTTCATATGCATTTAATCCATAAACTGTCCGTAAAAAGCATGTCACATGTACGGGTTGAGCGGGGAACAAATGCGGGGTTAATTGTAACACTATACAAACATTTCCACATGCTAGCATAACAGAATTTACAAAATGTCCTATTATTTCCTTGCCATATCATCACTATATAGAGAAAAAAATGTAAAAAAAATATTTTGAAGATATAGCTGAACATTTATTTAACCATTGCAAAAGTAAATTTCTGGCTTTAGTTAATTTGTCTTCTCGGTTTTTAGTGTTTATTTAAAATGAGACGCATATGTTTATTATTTTTACAATTATTTCAAAATTATTTTAATCTCTGAACTGTTTGAGAATTCTGCTTCGCTTCTTATGCTTTGCTAAAATAAGCCTGTTGTGAGGGCACTTTTTTTTATAGCACTCGCAGCGCTGATTACAGTTCATCGCACTGGAGTTAGTGCGTTTTCAGGTTTTATGGACATATTTCTAGACTCATTAACGTCTGTAAATTAAGAAATGAAAACGTAAATATTAGTAGTGAATGTTTACAGTGGTACTAGCCTATAAAATAAAATGGTATTTTTCTTAAATACTTAATTTCTGCCATATGCTTTTAATTATGATTAAGCTTATAGTAATGTCAATTGTTTTTTATCTCAAATATTTTGGTGGGTCTTGAAATAGATTATACTTGTCTAGGTGGGTCGTGGAATGGAAAAGTTTGGGAACCCCTGTTCTAGGGAACAAATTAATGAAACATGGACAGCTGCCACAAATGAATATGTCATAGGAACGAATTAACAAGTTGTATGAATGAATAGACTGTCCTGCTCGCGTGCGCAGCCCTGTCAAAGCCAAGTGCCCGATATGCAATAATTATCTAGGGAAATTATGATTGAACATGACTTATTACTACATTTCAATACAAAATAACTTTGTACTGTATCTCTTTTAATGTACTTTTAAAGTTTGTATCATATTAAAATAATTATTTTCTTGTAAGATCCAGCCCCTTCACCGTCACTCACAGCCGTTTGCACGTGTTTTGCGCACGAGCCGCACGCACCCCAAAATGAAACTGCTTAATCGACCATCGATAGCTTTTATCGATTACATCTCTTACCGACAATTAATCGATCGTCGATTAATCGTTGACATCCCTAGTTGAACTCAATCTAAAAATAACTAGATCATGATATATACCATTATTATGACATACAAATGACAGATTTTGGTCATATTGTACCCGCCCCTCTAGAAAACATCCCTCACTGAGCTGGTCTTCTTAAAGCCTCATTCTCAAACCTCTAAAGCAACACATGGTTTATGTTCCATCTCCTTCACTCTTAAAACATTACAGCGGCTCATGATTGCACTGAAGTACTTAAGATCAACCACAGCAGCTTATTCATCACAGATAATCCAAACATCCACAAACACACTCGAACGTCACGCTAAAGAGCTCCTGTGAACTTCAAGAACCCATTATGCTCTTAAAAGAGGCTTCCAGTTCCTCCCAGACCGCATCCGGTTTACTGGCCCGCTTTCTTTCACCAAACAATACGTGTACAGCGAACAGCTAGCATTACGTGTAAATTATCTGCACTGGCTGTAAAGCGTGAGGAAACAGTATCTGTGCGGAGGGGAAGAGAGAATGAAAGAGAGAAAACTGAACAGCAGTTGTGCTCTACAGTACTGCCGTGATTTCTCTCTCTCTCGCTTACAGAGGAAACAGGAGAACCGAGGACGCGTCAGGTGACGGAGCTGCCCTGCAGCGCACGCACACACACACACACACACACACACAGAGTGCTCCCAAGGACTGAAACACTAATCAGGACAAATGTGACATGCTCAAACACATTCATAAACACAAATAAACACATGCTTTTCTACAGGAGTGAGTCTATACATGTGGCACGTAATCATTGCCATTCGGCGAACTAAACAATATCACAAACCACAACAAAATTCCATTTTAGATACACAATTCTCATTAAATGCACAAATTTCTCATTTTAGATGCAAAATTCTCATTGAATGCACAATTCTCTCATTTTAGATGCATAATTATCATTAAATGCACAATTCTCTTATTTTAGATGCACAAGTCTATATAAATGCATAACTCTCCCAATTTAGATGCATAATTCTCATTAAATGCACAATTATCCCATTTTAGATACATAACTCTCATTTTAGAAGCATAGTTCACATTAGATGCATAAATCTCATTACATGCATAACTCTCATTTTAGAAGCATAGTTCACATTAGATGCATAAATCTCATTACATGCATAACTCTCCCATTTTAGATGCATAGTTCTCAATAAATGCACAATTCTCCCATTTTAGATGCATAAGTATAAATAAATGCATAGTTCTCCAATTTTAGATGCATAACTCTCATTAAATGCACAATTCTACTTAGATATATGTTGATAAAAATGATGGACCAAAAGGCCAAATGGACCTCTGCTGACAGCAATGACACAAAGCATGCTTTAGGCATATAATACAAAACAGCGCATTGGTGTCAGTAGAGGTCCATCTGGTCTCTTTGTCCAGCAGTGACTGTACAAATCATGAACATATAAGTAGAATTATGCATCTACAATAGGACATTCATGCATTTTGTGCGTGTGTGTGTGTGTGTCACTCACCGCAGGAGCAGCAGGTGAAGCAGTTTGTATGATACAGGTTGCCCATCGCCTGACACGCTTGACTCGCTCCATACACACCTTTACCACACTTTACACAGATACCTGGAAGAGATAGACACACAGACAGCTGTCAGGATCACAAACGGGTGTGTTCTGTGTGGAGGAACATACGATCTCCGATCTTAAGACGCAATATCAAATAACCCAAGTTCAGCTGATTTAAAGTTAAGCTTTTTTTGACAAAAATAGTCAAAACAAGTGAAAACATTAGACTTTGTGATGAGGTTTGATGAGAAAGACTGAACTGTTATATACATCTGCTAGTGATGACATTGGGTCAATTACATATAATAGTGTCCCTGATAAATAAACTATTAAATAAAAATGGTTAAAAACATATTTTCAAGTTCTTAGAAATGTACTCTTTGTATTCATTTCTTGGTTTCAAGAAAATGCGGTTTAAACATGCAAAAAACACTAATATATTTTCCTTATGTCTTGAATATGTGAAAGTACACATCTTAATAAAACATGTTTGAATTTTTTTTATTTATAATTTCCGAAATGTTTTTAACACATTTTTCAAGGTAAATATTCAAAGTAATTTTGTATTTTTTTAATTAAATTTTATTTATTTTTCACGTTTTCAAAAAATTATCTGATATTTAATACAGAAATTAGAATTACTCTCATCATAGTGTAGACATTGCATGTATGAACTGAATTTTTTGCTTTTGAATGAATTAATGGATATGACAAACAAAAATAGCATCAAATCATTGACCCATGACAAAAAATTGAGTTTTCAAAAAAACTTAAATAATTTTCCTTCACACAAACATAAATTAAAGATGTTACATTAATGTCACATTTGAGATTTTTCACTTTGTTAGGGCCCAATGATTTGATGCCGTGATGTCGAAAACGCAGACGGAATCGCGGAATCCAGTCAAAGAAACTGAATTTGCTGTATAACACGGAATTTCACGGAATTTGTCCAATTTTGAATCAATTAATCAAAAGTAGGTCAGTACACTTAAATCAAATCGTAATATGGACTAGTATCTGTAAATATATGCTCTGAGAGTCACTTCATAAGCATTTTACCGTTTGATTTGAGTAAAACTAGCGTCACAGGAATTTAAAAGTATTCACGGCAACCCGTCAAAATAAAAGTTTGGTTTAACTTGAAGACACTGTGCCAGAAATATATAACTTTTGTTCCGTAATCCATAGAATGTACTGTACATACTACTAGTAATACTACTACTACTAAAATTATTAAAACTTTATTTTGGAATAATCACACAATAATTAAAAGATAAATTAAATTAATGTTTTATTCCTTCATTTGATATCCAGAAAAATGTAAATACGCAACACAGAATTTCTGAGAAAAAAAAAAAAATTCATAAGGCTATTTTAAGAATAAATTTGAATAAATTAAGTTGTTTTTATGGATTCAAATAATTAGACTTGCTAAAACAGAATTTGGTAACAATAAAACATATGGTGAGAAAAAATAAAACATTTCATAGGGCATCATAGTGCCCTATCATAGTGATTAGGTGATTTGAAGTTCAAAAGTTCATCAGTCATCATTCACTCTTGTTATATATCAAGCGCTCGGCATCATGGGAGAATGAGTCAGCAGCACTATGCCTGCAGTCTCACGCATAAGATGGCCTCCGCTGGGGTCACATTCCTCACCGCGGCCACGGTCAACACCTAGACATGTTCAGACTGAGGTCACCACGCAGACAGGACACAACATCACCCCTGAGACGGCCATGACCGACGGCAAACATGACACATCGCACATCAATCTCCCAACAACAACTGTTCTGATAACTCAATTCAGTGTTTCGGGAAATAATTTTTTCAAATCTCGAAACGTATGTAATTCAGCCCTTAATGATTTAAGAAAAACTCACTTAAAAGCTCAATTAACATAAAACCCATTTGTGCGTGTGATAACAGGCTCTAGAACAGAAACACTCATCAGATAAGCTCTCGGTGACTTAATGGTTAACTCATCAAGATAATTATAGCATCATCGAGAGGGAATTTCATTTACCAGAATCCGGCACTTCTGATCTAATCGTGTTTGTAAAAGTCCCGGCAGGGGCTCGCTTTATCTACATCGCTCACGGCCCAGAGGTGTGGCGTATAAACCTCCACAACGGCACACCAAATCAGCCACTATCCACCCCAAGAGCCAGAGAGGTCAAAAGTAGGGCTGCTCGAATATGGAAAAAATCATCATCACAATTATTTTGGTTAATACTGAGATCATGATTATTTAACACTAATTACTAATTAACTTTGGAAACAGTATGCATTTATTGAACTTTTAGGCCTAAAGCTTGTTTTTTTAACAGTGAATTTCCCTGAACTTTCCTGAACAACTGAAAACAAATAAAATGATATATAAAAATAAATAATAAATAAATAAAAGTAAAAAATAATATAAATAATAAACAAAAATAATATAAAAGTACTAATATATATATATATATAATGAGAGTACAAATAAAATAAACAAATAAAAATAATAAAAATAAATTTAAATATAAAATATACATATAAAAATAAGATATTAATAATACAAAACAAATATAAACAATACAAAAATAATAAACAATAATAAAAGTATAAATAATACAAATATAAGATCATAAATACTATAAAGCATATAAACTAAAATAATGACAAATAATACAATAATACACAAAGTAATATAACATAAATAATAAATAAACTCCATCAAATAGGTAAGATCAATTTTGTTGTTGTTGTGCTCCGCTGTAAAGGAAAGGCTGTGCTGAATTTATAACACAAAACAAAACAAGAGCATCACTGTGGCACGGTGTTTTCTTGATTATTTTGCTGTTAAGTCAAAACGGTAATTGAAAATAAAATATGATTAATCACTCAGCCCTTGTTCCGAGTCGATATTAACAGCACTAGTCTTTCAACAGTGTCATTCTGTTCATTGTTTTTCCATTCAGTTAGTCTGTAGGCTAGTCTATCAGCTGTAAGCACGCATTATAATTTTCCATCTTTACCACACTTATTAGCAGCATGGAACCAATAGAGTTGAACAGCAGTGTTTGGTTTTTCAATAGCTGGATAAACGATTACCTGACAAAACCTCCAGCAAGACTGCATGTGATGCAGAAATATTGAACTTTCATATAAAGGACTGCATTCTATAGAACATTCCTTTTTGTTGTGAAATGGCGAAATCTCAATCGTGAAGCAACCTTTAATGCCACACTTACTTACTTGCTCACCTTGGCAGCTGAAAAACAAGTTTTCAGGTGAGTGTTAGGAAGAACTAATCCAGCGGTGACTAATTAACACGTTCAGCTGACTGTAACACACAGATCACACTGAACACGCTGTTAATCTTCATTATAGAGCGGCTCAAGTTTCTGTCTCAAAGATGCCATTCGCTGCGACTGACTCACCCAACCAAACCAGGGTTATCTTAGTATCACTGAAATACTTTTATAGTTAATATTAATATTCTGAATTAGATTTTATATTTTTCAATTTCATTTCAATTTAAAATTTTAGAAATGTAGGTGTGTTTTTGATATTAGTTGATATTTGATTTTTTTTTTTAAATGTCTATATAGTTTTTATAGACTAAATGAAAATGAGAAATGTTGCCTTGGCAACTAGATGATTACACTTTTTTCTGTTAATGTTTATTTTTTCCAAGTAATGTTTTTTTTATGGTTTTAGTCTAGTTTAATAACCCCAGACCAAAGATTTCTGGAGCAAAGATATGACACAACACCTGAAAGTAGTCCCCAGCTATATCATAGGCTACTGAGCTGGGGACTACTTTCAGGCGCTGCGTCATATCACTGCGCCTGCTGCACTCATGGTACGACAGCAAAGTTCCTTGATTATTACGCCGGAATGAGAGTATAGTTCCTAGCCATATCAGCCTAGAAAATCGCAACTTTTCATTTTCCGTCGGTCTTAGTACACGATGTAACTACAGAAGAGTCAAGCTTTAAATAGGAAAAATATTGAAACTCTTTGGTCATTTTTGAGCGAGATGCTAATGGTCTAATCAGATTCAATGATCTATGCTAAGCTAAGCTAAAAGTGCTACCGCCAGACCCGGAGATCGGCTGAATGGATTCAAAAACGGTAAAACTCAACTTTTTAACTCTTGGGGACTTGGAAATTGAGCCTATTTCCAAAAAAAGTGGAGAGTTCCTTTAAGCATTAAACGTTGTGAATGAATGAATGTGCCGAATTTGCCTTAAAGAAATTTAACAATGTTAAACATTTAGGCTAATTAATCTTAAACAGTATAATGATGATGAACATTGAAATGATGACATATAATTACGATGACCATTGAAACGCGTCATCAGAGTCTTGTGAAAAGGGTCCATAATGACTACAATTTAATACAAATGAATAAATATGTTTATTCTGATCTTATTCAGGTCAGTCACTATTTGAACGAGTACTGACACAGTGTGGTGAAATCATCACGCATGTTTACGATCCGCGGCTTTCTCAGATCGGCTTACGTTGGATTAAAACTACAATTTCCATTGAGTTTGGAAAATTCTGTGCACAGTAATCATCAGAATATCTCTTCACCGGTCTCTGAAAATGTGCGGATTTTGAAATCAACCTGCACATGCTCACTTTAACAGGCATTTATTCAACTAGGTGATTACAGGACATTGAAAAATATACATAACCAAAAGAATCGATACAGTGCTTCCGCTGTGATAAAGGTCTATTGTGAACAGCAGTAAGAGATTCACATGTAATGAGGACGGCTGGCAACTCAACAAGACGCATCCTCCAGACGAACTCCCCTCACCTGATACACACTGGTACCACTTCCTCTATATATGCCGTGAACCACAACTCCTTCCTCTCCGGCTGATAACAGATCACTCAGTCTGCTCCAGAAAGAGATGGAGAGCATTGCTTTGTTTCACACAAGGCCAAAAATTACGCTGCATTTTATATTACTGTTGTTGAGTTTGGACTAGGGCTGGTGACTTTTCAGATTTATTGATTCATTTAAGTGTAATGTTTTGCTACAATTTTTTTGTGCACAAGACACAAGACGTGAGCGCAGCAGTCAAAACACGTCTATCAAGCACGTTAACATAAAAAAAAAGTGGAAAAGCAGTGCAGTGGAATGAAAAAATAAAAATACTACTGTATGTTTGATATTTCATGTTTACATGATGCTGACAGCCTGAAAGCTGCATTTACTGTTAATAATATGTTACATGTTTTAGTATTTTATATTAAACATGGTGTAGTTTATTACTTTTTATCTTTTATGTGTGTTTTTCATACATAAATACATTTTATATGTACAATATGTACATTTTCATACATATTCATAAATTCATATGAATTTTTTTTCATAGCATACATGCTATTCCATAATAAATGTATTGTACCTGAATCCTTTTATCTTAGATTTGATCTTTTTTTGTTTTGTTTTTTGTGATGTTGAAACTGACTTTTGATGTAATTTCTGATCATGTAAAGCACTTTGAACTGCATTTTAATGTCTGACAGTTGCTATATAAAGTTTATTATTATTATTAATAATAATAATAATAATAATAGCTGAATACTGGTGTTATTCTTTTAGTCATTTTGAATTTTAATCACCTTAACTTTTGACCTCTAAAACTGAATCTCTACATTTTGGCTAAGAAATCTTCAGCATTTTTCTTATTTCACATTATTTCTGATCATATAAGATATGTGCAAGACGAGTTTGCACAATATTTGCATTAATATTTCCTGCATCTTTTCTGTGTTTGTTTTATATTTATACAATGTTAACCACTTCATGTATGATCAACTTTCTTTAACCAGATAGTTTTGCAAATTTTTAATAAAGAAAATGTTACTTACATGTTACATCACATGTTTTTAAATTGACTAGTTAAACGTATTTTTTTTTTTAAATTTATTGAAATAATTAAATAATTGAAATCTTCTGAAAAAAACATAGCACCCAGCCCTAGTTTGGACCACAACAAAAGACCTCTACATGTACGACAACAACATGCACAGATTTATGCATGATCCACATGCACTCAACATGATCATGCAACTCAGCATTTAGAACCCAAATTACAGATTAATTGCTCTTCTTTTGCACCGAATCAAAACGATGCATAGCTAGACTTTTGGCAAAAAAAAATTCTCTGAACGGAAACGGCGGCGAGCAAAGTCTCATTCCGTGTTTATTTTAAACCAGACCCTGAATCCCGAGTGTCTGTGTGGATACACGAAGGTCAGAGGTCGGCTGATTCAGCGCTAAAGCAGGTGAATAACACTGCCAGAAAACATCCAGCGCTTCTCAGGAGCAGATTACTCTGAGAAACTCAAATGTAAGCAAAGCTACTTTTGGAGCGTTTCGGTGTTTTGTGCGTGTTTGTGTGCGGACTAAGATGATTGTTATTCTAAGCAGGTGATCAGCGTTGACCCCCAGCAGCTGTGTCTGGCTGCAGAGACAAACGCTCTGTGCCAAGAGTCTGGTGCTGAACCGCCACCCCACCGACAGCCTAATCGCTCGCAAGAATGAACGCAAATTCAACCAGGCATGCATTATTTGTGATAGCTCGCAGTTTTAAACAAAGTTTGTAGCCAAAAAATGCTAACTTTTCAAGTAAAAAAATTATGATCCAAACATAGCCAATCAAGCTTACTCTGTAGGGCAGAACACTTAAAGTGAGCACTTTGAAGGGTGCATGGTAATGTAGTCTGATAAGTGCACATTTAGTTTGACATACACTGCCATTCACAAGTTTGGGATCAGTAAGATTTTTAATGTTTTTTAAAGATGTCTTTTATGCTCATCAAGGCTGCATTTATTTGATCAAAAATACAGAAAAAAAGCTGTAATATTGTGAAATATTATCACAATTCAAAATAACTGTTTTCTATGTGAATATATGTTAAAATGTATTTTTTCAGCTTCATTACTCCAGTCTTCAGTGTAATAAATAAATAGTGACTCCAAACTTTTGAACGGTAGAGTATATTGTTACAAAAGACTTCTATTTGCAGAAGATTTCTACTTATGAACAGCAGTGTATGCAACTTTGTTTTTAATATATACCACCTCTAAAAACTTAGCATTAATAAAAACAACAATAAAAACCTTGTTTCTCACACATACACAAGTCACCCAAAATGAACGTTTTGCTATATTTTACCATACATTATTTGCTTTTGGCTGTGAAACACAGAATGCAATTATTGCCAGTGTTGTTTTCCATACAAGAAAAGCATGCAATGGGCATTTGAGCTCAAAAAAGTACTATAAAACTAGTCCAAATGTGCATTATAATTTATTATACAAGTTTTCTCATAATTCACTGATAACCTTTCCTCTTTTGTAGCTCTCAAATATCACTGAGTATGTTCAATATGGAGGCGCTTGGTAGGTTTAATGTCAATTATAACAATTTGCATTGGTTCTCGCATGTCACATGAACGCAAATGAGATTTTAGAGCTGAAGTCATACATTTCAGACCCTTTTTATGTGAATATAGACAACTTTTATAGTGCAGTTCTGTCCTTTTAGGAGCTCGCCAGCAGATTCATGACGGTGCGACATGACGGTGAGAAAACGATGACAGATTTTTCATTTTTAGTTGAACGAACCCTTTAAGAGCACAGAAAGACACATCACGAATACCCGGCGAGATTGATTTTAGGGGAGCTGTTGTCACGGTAACAGAGAGGGTTCGCTCTCGCGCAGACTAATGCAGACTAAAGAGGGTTCGGCATGCAGTAAAAAAAACATCACCTGCTCCTCGGAGGCAAAAACACACTCATACCTCCATCTCTAGACTTTCTGCAACTAAACCTGTGCAAATGTGTTTCCAGGCAGCAGCAGAAATAAAATCCCAGTTACAACTAAGACACAAAAGATGAGACAATGCGAGTCACAACAACAGACCTAAAGCTTGTGTTACTTGAAAAGATGAACACTGTGCTGTTTACTAAGCAGTTACTATTGCTCATACCTAGGGTTAATGATCTGAAAAAAACCCTATCAGCAGCATTTGTTTTCCAGACACAAATGATTCCTCAAAAAATGTAGTTACAATTCTGCTAACTCAAGTCAAATGGGAGTTTTAAAGGGATAGTTCACTCAAAAATGAAAATTCTGTCATCGTTTACTCACCCTCAAGTTGTTCCAAAGTTGTATGATTTTCTTTACAGTACTGAACACAAAAGAAGATATTTTGAAGAATGTTTGAAAACAAAACGTTGAAGGTAGACATTGACTTCCATAGTATTTTTTTCCATACTATGAAAGTCAATGGCTACCGTCAACTGTTTGGTTACAAACATTCTTCAGAATATCTTATTTTGTGTTCAACAGCTAAAAGAAACTCATACAGGTATGGAACGACATGAGGGTGAGTAAATGATGACAATTTTTTTTGGGGCGTGAATTACCTCTTTAAGGTTTAAAGAGATTTTAAGACATTTTATCTTCTCTGCTGCTGTATTTCTCCTCCACTAAACCAACACTAGTCCCGCCAAATCACAAAATCGGACTTCCCTAAGAAAAAAAACACAGGCTCACATGCCTCTAAAGAACATTTTTGTTGATGTTCAGGCCTTGGAAGGACACTGGCAGGAAGTGGCGTTCAAACTGGGAGACAAAGTATGTACTCTCTGAAGACTTGCCTTTTTCCGTCCAGGTCCGGGCCAAAAACAAGCCTCTAAGAACCCTGTTTGTCTGTCTGCTCACCGACTACAATGTCCTTTTTGGGCTGTGCCAGTTGGGATGCCAGGCCAGCAGCCTTTGTTGTGATTGGTCTACCGCTGCTGCCTGGTGTGACCAAAACCAATCAGCAATCAGCTGGTTACAATGCAAAACGAGCCAGTTACTGCAGTGTTTTAGCCAAAGTTTGTGGTCATTGGCACCAACCTGCATACTTAAACCCTGTGAGTTGGGCGCAAAACTTGTGTTTTATCAAAACAACACACTAAACAAACAAACACAAACTGTGATTATAATACTGTCAGCAGACTCATTTCAACAAAATCCGCACAAGATATCACTTGTTTCTCCTTTAGCTGCCTGCTACTGAGAAAAAAAAAAGATTTGTCTCCTGAGCTTCAAAAAAAAAAGATCTCAGCAATGTCTCAGGTGAACGTGATTTCACCAAGGTACAACATGTTCCCGAATCAAAATCCTTGTTGATCCTGGAACAACATTCCAATCAACCAATCAGAATTGAGGGATAACTTTTCAGGAAATCTCAGTTTTAGGCTTATGATCGGGGTTAGGTGCTTCTACACCCTTGCTAATCAGCTATCATTTCCCACTGAATTTAGGAATAAACTATGGGTAGGGATAGGTTTAGGGGTAAGGATTGGGTTAAGTCTATATTTTTGGACAGTAATGTTGATCCAGGATCAACAAAAGATGTTGATCAAGGAACAGGTCTTACTTGGCAAAATCACGCTCAATATATGCACTCGCCAAATTCTCTGGAGACCATATGATCATGAGCTGCTATTCATATTCATTTTATAGCTCTATACTCTTTTTTGGATGTCAACTATTAACTTGTGTGTCTGTTAAGTCATGTCTATGATTATTTCTCCTATGGAACATTAGGAGAATTACCCATAAAAGTTTATCATTAAAGAAAACAACTCAGAGCCATTAAGCCTCCTTTTGAGAGTTAAAACTGCGCTCATGAATGAAATGACACAGTGTCTTTAGTCCATGTTGCAGCATGCCTTGTGAGATGATCCAGGTTTTGGGAATTTGGCATCTTTTGCATGACGCCTTTGGGTGAAAAAGTCTGGATGAATGATGATTTAACCAGCTCAAAAATAAATAATCATAATGTGATTAAAGCATTGCTCAAAGTATAAACCCTCTTGTCTATAAAGCACACTGATTCATTGACAAAACATGATTTACACCTGTTTTCCCACACCCTAATGATACTTTAATGAGTCCAACACAAAGGCTGCTCTGTGCTGGCTCCGGTAAATGGGGTTTGAGTAGTGCTGTCAAATAATTAATCGCGATTAATCGTATCTAAAATAAAAGTTTTTGTTCACATAATATATGTGTGTGTACTGTGTATATTTATTACATATATATAAATAGATACGCATGTATGTATTTAAGAAAAATGTTATGTGTTATATATTAAATATATTTATATATAATATAAATGATATGAATATAAATATATACATGCAAATACATGTACATTTTTTCTAAATATACACTGTATGTGTGTGTGTATTTATATATACATAACACAGTACAAACACATATATTTGGCCTATGTAAACAAACTTTTATTTTGGATGTGATTCATTGCGATTAATCGTTTGACAGTGTTTGAGCTTGTCAAGGTGTGAATATGACTTTCCACCAAACAATTCTGGAAAAGTTTATTCAAAACCAAGTTTTATGTATACGCAAAAGGCACAAAGCAAAAATAAAAGGGAATGTTCTTATCTGTTCAGAACTTTATTGTGCACTAAACTAATTAGAAGTGATTTAAGACCCTGCATGATCTACTCACCAAAATATTCCTTTTTCATGTGCATCTCGAGCTCCTTCTCCAGCTCCAGGGTGAGGGCCTCCAGGCGCCGCTCCGCCGGACTGGGGCCGCTGTCCCGGGATGGAGTGACCTGGTACGGCAGCTTTAAGCGCTGCCCCCCGGTGCCCATCTTCCCGTAATTAAACGCGATGTTGACGTCTGAATTCTGCTGCTGCGGCTCGGGAAACGCTTGGAGGTGGACGCGGTTGTTGTGGAGGCCGTTTGGCTCAGTGAAGTCCTGCAGCAGCGCGTCCTCCGGCAAACCGGGTCCCAGCATGGAGTGCTGGAGCTCGGGATACGCGCTCATGGAGCTCCGCGAACTCCTGGAGCTGTGACTGGAGATGCTGGAGCGGGGACTGACCACGCAGTTTGCCGCAACAGCGAGTCGCGCAACCCCGCCGCCGTCCTGGCTGCAGATGCTGGACCGGGGGCTGGTCATGGAGATGCCGTGCACCGCGCCGCTCTCCGGTTCGTGGTTCCCCGCAGGAGAGTAGCTGGAGCGCGGGCTTGTGGTGCTCGATCTGGGGCTGATGTGCCGCTGGTCGTAGCCCATGCTGATGCCGCTGGTTCGGTTACTGCTCGGTTTGCTCCCGCAGTCGTAGCTGTTGAGGCTGGTTCTGGGGCTGGAGTGTTTGCTGGTGTCGCTGGCCGTGCTGGCGTAACTCGAGCGGGGACTGATCACGCCGTTCCCCTCGCAGTACTTCTCCTGTCCCGGTGACACCAGGCTGGACCGCGGGCTGCTGATGCTCGACCTCGGGCTGGTGTGTTTGCTCTGGTCTTGCGACGAGTGAGACGAAGCCAAACTGGACCGGGGGCTCGTGGCCATGCATAAGCTGTTGCTCCTCACCTGCTTCCCCAGAATGAGCGCGTCGTAGGCGCATCCAGCGCTGTACCGGTGCGCCTGCACCTCCGCTTGCGTGTATCTCCTGAGACGCTCCGACGCGCCGCTGTAACACGGCAAGGCAACTTCAGATTTGGTGCAGTACACGTCGGGATCGGGATAAACCGCGTCCCTTTGCGGAGAACAGAAATCCAGAGGCACTGAGGTTCGGTTACCGTTGACGGAGCGCAGGGGAGCCGCGCCGTAGACTTTGTTCCCGTGCGCGGAGGAGCTGCCATTCATTCGTTTAGTTTTCTCCATATCGGGGTTCGGTTCCCCGTACATCCCGTCTTGATAAACGTCAAATATGGAGAGGTTTTCCATCAGTTTACTCGCCGGATCCTCGTCATATCCATCCATGTCGTCTCTGAGGCGAGTTGAACGGGGGAGCGCGCGGAGCACTAGCCAACTACAAGCACAAACTGCATTTTACGCGGAAAAACGCCGCCTCAGGCGAACCATCGTTGCCTGTTCGCGATTACTTAGTCCTTCGCCGTCATTTCGTCACGACACATGATCCCCGCCTGTCGATTTGTGGCGATACGGTCGTCGTGACAAAGTTTCCACTCAAGAGAACGTTTGTCAATTTCAGGTTTTTGTAAAGTTGAAAGGTCTTTACAGTCAATGGCGCGCTGCGCGGAGGAATTTTCTCGCTTGTGATTTTCCGTGATTGTTCCTGCGAACTCGTTTCCAGCAATTCCAACTCTCCTAAAATTCCCCCCCGAGAATTTCGCAATTAACAGGAGAGATGTTGAACGCGTAGACGGACGAGTATGCGTGTATCAAACGATTAATTCGGGACTCGTTTGTGTGAGAGGAATGCGCGGAGGGAGACGGGCTGCGCTGCGGCGCTCTGGAATGTGGTTAATGCCGGAGCGAAACAATGATAGAGAGCAACTCAGCAAGGGGGAGCAGAATCCTGAAAAAAAGTCCTTTGGAGAGTCTATGTGTGTCCACTTTCATCCAGCGGGACAGATTAAAGATTTAACCACATAGAGCTGCCCACAGAAAATAATTAAAAACTACACTGAACATCTCTAAAAAACTTTAAACAACAAGCAACCCTTTATGCAACTGAATTGTTTGTCTTCTTGGGAGTGTAAAATGAGTATTAAAGAAATACTCTTGTTCAAGTCTCTATATACTGTTTGTAAAATCTACCTGTCTTGTGTTTCCCAGGTAACTCATGCTCTAAAAACAACAGTACTGTACTAGCATGCACTTACAGCAGGCCAGTGAAGGTGTGTTGAATCTGGGGGAAGGGCAGATCCCAAACATCTCATTGTGCATCAGTGACAAAGGCTATTGTCACTAACTTACATTTCCGTCACCATACAGTGGCCGCCACAAGTATTTTTTTTGACACTTGAGCCACATTTAAAATATCAGATAGCACAACATCAAAGCAAGAGAGATTTATTGTAATTTTAGCTCAGGGTTTTCGAGTGAAACATTTTTTTTAACTTCTAAAACAATAGTTGAAAATTAAGACAGTACTGTATGACTGTGTTTGTAAAACATTTTGATAATTCATGTGGTGATCTACACCTGAGGAACGGATGAACTTGAGAACTTGTTTTGATATTTTGTCTATACAATGAAATTCATACCTACTGCGTATTTTAAAAAAAAAAAATATATAATATGTATTTTTTTATATATCATACATTTAAACACTCCTAACTGATAATCTGGGATAGATATTCATGTACAGCTGAAAATAAACAGAAAGTTTCTGGATTTTGGTGTTTCAGGAAGGATAGCTCAAACAGTCTAACATGACACTAGCAATGTCAAGTGCATGGGTTCAATTTCCAGAAAGCATGAATTGATAAAATGTATGCAGATTATTAATTATAAAAATGCATGAACGCAATTTAAAGCAAAGGCATGGGATAAAAAGAATATAAAATTCAGTGCACTATTTCTATGTGACTAATCAAATGTAAGTAAATAAGTGACAATGATGATCTTGTGACAGACAGTCAGATTTTCCTGCCTCCACTGAAACTCAAGATGCTCTTCAGATCATCTCACATCATGCTGGAGAACAGGATCATCAAGTTTTGTTCAGTGCTGCTGTCAGTAAAGCAAACTGACACACAAAAGACATTTTGAAATTCTTGTAATCAAATTTTTTTAATCAAATTTTGCATTAAATTGTTATACTGATAATAAGTTGTACTGAAAAAAATATAGTACTGTACTGAAGTACTGAAATCACATATAGCAAATACAGTCTTTCTGGTAACCATTCTTTTTCACCAAAAAAGGCATAATTTTATTCTTTTAAAGAAGCATTTTAATATTGTTAATATTGTTTAAAATCCAATATTACCCGAAACTCTCTAAGGACACTGCCCATCCAAAAGTGGAAATAAAATAAAACATTTATCAGGGTTTAACTTATTTGTCTCTTTACAACATTTCACAACAATACATCCCTCATGTACATTAATATGAACATACATGTTTTAAAAATGAACAAATCAAGTCAGTATAAACCTCACATAAGGCACAGAACTGAAATTAAATCCACACATTTCACTGTCCCACAACCGGAAGGCAGGAGAGGGCCACTGCTGCAAATGCAACCACCAAAATAACGTCTAAAATTAGTTTCTTAATTGATGACTGGCTGCGCTTCTTCCCATGACCCCTGCCTCGAAACCATTGCACAACATCTTCCAGGTCATACAGTTTAGGCTCGTATCCCAGCTCTTCTCGTGCCTTACGCATACTGAAATAGTGTGTGACGCCCGTCTTGTAGACCTCAGTACGGGTCAGCAGGGGTTGGAAGTTATAAATCCGCCCCACGACGTGGTGAAGCATCTCGGTCAGAAACGCAAAGAGGTAAATGAGTGATATGGGCAGGCGAAGCGTGGGGAACGAGTATCCCAGACCCTCCACCAGAGGCCTGAAAAACTCAAAGTTGTTCACAGGCCTTCCATCAGAAATGAAATAGGGCTGACCGGTGGCACGATGCTGACGCTTTTCAGTTAACGCCTCGGCAGCTAACATGTGTGCGGACACTAGATTATCCACATGAACAAACTCTACTAGACTATCAGGATCCCCGTACACAAACCTAAAGATGCCATTCTCAATGTAACTAACTATTCTAGGCAAGTGCCTTTCCTCACCAGGGCCGTATATACCAGCTGGACGCAGGGAGCAAGTCTGTAGGACACCTTCGCTATTATTCAGAGGCGAACCGTTCGCTTTTAACACCTGCATCTCAGCTATAGACTTAGTCCTGGAGTAGTGATCAGGGTGCAGGTGCAAGGGCAAGTAAGGAAGACTTTCATCACCGTCCTTAATCTCCTGACCTCCAAACACTACATTATATGTGCTCGTGTAGACCAAACGAGGAACTGCGTGTGCCACACAAGCCCTGAGGATGTTCTCCGTTCCCTGTACGTTCACTTCTTCGATGAGTTTTTGATCGAGCTGCTCCCGTCCCGACATCCCATAGGAGGCGATGTGGAACACGCAGTTCACTCCCTGAACCGCTTTTTCCACCTGAGCGTAGTCACGGATATCTGCCCGCATGAATACAATACCCTCCGGCAACTCTTGGCTCGGTGGCCTCACGTCAAACAGCACAACGCTTGAGGAGGTTTTGAGGAGAGCACAGGCAAGACTGAAAGAGAAATCACATTTACAAAGAGAACAACCAAGCTTTAAAGGAATAGTTCATCCAAAAAATTATTTAAATCACCCTCAGGCCATCCAAGATGTATATGAGTTTGTTTCTTTATCAGATTTGGAGAAATGAGGCATTCCATCATTTGCTTACCAATGGATCCTCTGCAGTGAATTGGTGCTGTCACAAGTAATCCAGATGACTTGATGTGAGAGACAACAGGAGATAAACGTTTTTCACTGGAGGAAGTGTTATTGTGGATTATGGACTCATATTTTGGCTGGAAGCAATGGTTTAAAGTTACAACATCTTAATGATGGATTTGTTTTTTTACAAACATGCAGCTTTTGGCTTCACAAGATGTTAACTGATGGACTGGAGTGGTGTGGATTACTTGTGGATTATTGTGATGTTTTTATCAGCTGTTTGGACTCTCATTCTGACGGCACCCATTCACTGCAGAGCATCCATTGCTGAGCAAGTGATGCAATGCTACATTTCTGCAAATCTGATGAAGAATCAAACTCATCTACACCTTGGATGGCCTGAGCGTGAGTACAATTTCAGCAAATTGTCTAGTTTAGAGCTGTTTTATAGCTGAAATTGTATTCATAACTTTGCAATATTCTGATATTTTCCTGTTTATTAATGTAAAGCTGCTTTGAAACATTGCATAAAGCACTATATAAATAAATGTGGCTTGACATAAAAACATGCAACAATTTATAATGTTATTGCATTTAATACATATTCATAATACATTTAAAAAGTTGAGAACCATAGTTTTCAGCCCTGTTCCTGGAGGCCCAATGTGGATCTGATGAACTCATCAGTTCGTTCATAAAGTACTGCAAGACCCAAAAATGGTTGTGCCAGATAAGGACATCCAAAATACTTTTGAGTAAGTAAAGTACTTTTGAGGGGTCTCCAGGAACAGAGTTGGGAACTGCTGTTCTATAATATAGTATGATAGCGCCATCTAGTGGTTTGTGTAGATACTATGACTGATATTAGGGTTATGTGGAAAATAATAAGAAAAAAAGATTTAAAGATTGTAAGTTGTCATAAAATCTTACCGGAATCCGAAATAACCTCCTCCACCGGTTATGAGGAAGGTTCTGCCTGTTCTGTTGACTTCCATTGTGTTAAAGAAGAAGGGAGAGTGGAATCTGCAAAAAGTTATATATATATATGCTTCATGATGCAAGTGATGTTTAGCGTTCATGCATATTCTGGAAATAAATACGCTGGCAGTCAAAGTCATAACAGTGCAGAACAGAATTCTCTCTCGAGCAGTGCAACATCAATGCGGCCATATAATACACACGACCTCTCCAAGATCACATCTGTACAGAAAACATCCTATGCAGACTCTAAAACTGTTAACATTACACGGCATTCATATAAATCTGAATACATACCTCTGTAACCGTGCTTTGAATCGATCACAAAGTGTGCGTAACATGCACTTCCTAGGAAACGCGTGAATGGGCGGGATTACAAAGCCGAACGTTTTCATTGGATAAGAGTGAGCTATGCCTCGCTGTGATTGGCTGAAGATGAACTCTGTCCGATGACCATTAGTAATAGATAAAGCACATTTTCAAGTACAGTTAATTCCATTCCATTCTATTCTATTCTAATTTATTCTATTCTATTCTATTCATGATGTCTTTAATAATTTGTCTATTAATTATTTTGTCTGTTTTTTTATCTATAATTATATATTTCAGAATGAAACGGAATACGTTACAACAAAAGTGTTACATG
This sequence comes from Aspiorhynchus laticeps, assembly GCA_023376895.1. Classification (NCBI taxonomy): domain Eukaryota; kingdom Metazoa; phylum Chordata; class Actinopteri; order Cypriniformes; family Cyprinidae; genus Aspiorhynchus; species Aspiorhynchus laticeps. The sequence continues at coordinate 3,594,296 of CM041798.1, read as the reverse complement.
ATTTATATTCCATGTTTGTTATGACTTTCATTGCTTTGATGCTTTGATTGCTTTGACGTTCAGTGCTTTATATACTGAATATGGTTGTTGATATATTTAATTTTTTCTATATAGGCTACAGTTGGCCTATTGCAGGGGCCATTAATGATAATAATCATAATAAACATTAAATACGACTAATTTACAAAAATGAAATGACTTAAAATGTAGATTTAAAGAGAAGAGATTAAATTTACGTCACCAAAGGAGACAGAAGAAAGCGTCACCTTCTGTGTACAGCACTGTTGTTATGATTATAGATCATCAGCAGACAAGGGGCGTGGTCGGGAGCGAAGTGGGCGTGAGCGACGTCGTTGGGGGCGTGTCGAGGTGGGCGCGCGCTGAGAGGATGTCCATTGGCGTATCGGGCGTAATTTCCACGATGCATTTGACAAGCTAACGCCTCTCCGCTCGTCTCATATCTCGGGGAAGCGATTTCCGTCAAAGCGTGATCTAATCTTTGACAGCTGGGATTTATTTGTATCTTTCGGTCGTTCATATCGACGCAGGTTGGCATCCTGGCACGGAACTTGAACATGGCCGCGCTACTCCCGGAGGTTCGAGGACTCCAGACGGATGAGGTAAATGAATTCAGCTGTCATATCATGTGATGTGTCATATCAGTCATAGAAATTCTGCTATATTGCATAAACAACAGTTGGGTGGCAGTCTACAGCTCGTGTGTGATACTGTCTGTTAAGTTACTAAGTTCTGCTCCACTTTGTGTTATGATAACTGTAATCATCAGTATGGCAGGCTGTGTGTTCAATTATAGCACATAACTGACCCACAACTATGTTTGCTTGCGATTAAGAAAAGATGTGTTTGTTTTGGCGATAAAGATCAATTTCTTTCATTCTCATTGTTGTCTTGTTGTCTAGTGAAATATTGCGCAACATTTACTGTATCTTGTGAGGGCTTACATGACGCCATACCACAGGACGTCACATGTTTATTATATGTCTTTTTGATTACATGTGGCATACATAATTTCATTATATTTGTTGTTTGTAGCTCTTTCTTGGGAGTTGCTATCATGTTCGACACTCTTTTTGAGATATAATCAATAAACATGTCTTGAAGACATCTAGTAAGAGTTTTGTAGCTTTTGTTTGTTACCATCTATATGGTCACTTACTTTTAAAAGCACACTAAATAAACTTCTAAGCAGATTGATTGGTCAAAATGTGTATTAATGTGAAATGATGTAATCAATATTTTGGTCTATTTTCTTGAAAGACATAGTAGGCCAATTTAAAATTTCCTCCAGGAAAATAAACCAGAAATATTGATTACATTATCCTGAATTAATACACATTTTGGCCAATCAAATACTCTCTGGAATAAGAATGTCCCTCCCACTTATGGGTCAAAGTGCCCCGCCGGAACTTCCTGTTTCAGAAGGAAGTCCATCTGCATTGATCAAGCCATTTTAATCGGCTTTTAATCATTCTTACATCTCCAGGGAGTTTAATTCTTGATGTTTATTGTTGTTTGTGTTGCTTATTGAATGTTTTTGCTTTCCTTCAGGATGAATCCAGAATCTTAAGGGTGAAAGTCATTGCTGGAATTGGGTTGGCCAAGAAAGATATTTTGGGTGCCAGGTCAGTATATCAGATAGTATACCATCAAAATGACACTATCACATCAATGATGACCGAAATAATGGATTAAAGGGTTACTTCACCCCAAAATGAAAGCTTTGTTCATCTTCGGAACACAATTTAAGATATTTTAGATGAAACCCGGGAGGCTTGTGACTGTCCCATTGACTGCCAAGTAATTAACACGGTCAAGGTCCAGAAAAGTAGGGTCGTCAGGGTAGTCCATCTGCCATCAGTGGTTCAATCTGAATTTTATAGTATTCTCGTCGCATTATAAAATTCAGATTGAACCACTGATGGCAGGTGGATTACCCTGACGATGCTTTTCATACTTTTCTGGACCTTGACAGTGTTAATTACTTGGCAGTCAATGGGACAGTCACAAGCCTCCCGGTTTTCATCTAAAATATCTTAAATTGTGGTCCGAAGACGAACAAAGCTTTTACGGGTTTGGAACGACATGGGGGTAAGTGATAAATGACAATTTTCATTTTGAGGTGGAGTATCCCTTTAAACGGCCAACACTTGAGCATTTGAGACTGTCGGCATTTGATGATAATGCTGCCTGGTTCCTAATATACAAACTAGCTTTTCAAAGCATTAATATTGAGGTAAAATGTTCTTGTTTATTATTAGCAGTCTTGTGTATCATTTGCCATTATATTATATGTAAACCAGCCTTATATTGCTTTTTAAATATCAGCCGTTGAAAAGCCCATATCAGTTGACGGCTAATCCTTCTTTGCTTGATGCTTGAATGAGAGGATGTGTTTTCTTTAAAAGCTCAGCTCACATCTTGTATAGTACACAAGGGTTTTCCCATGATTTCATGCAACACTCACTCAGTGTTACATTTTGGGTGGATCAGTATAAGTCAGGTAGTGTACAGCACATTTTAAGGACATTAAGTGTTTAGGGATGGTATTTGTCATAGGTATTGCTATTATCGTGCCCGTCCAGCTTTAACGTTCACATGTTCACATGCCATCAGTTTATGAAAACATGAAATCGTTTGTATCCCGCATAATGGAGCTTACTGTTATAGACATATCTGACACTCTTCAGGCTTTTATCTGTTCCTGAATTAACATTGCTTTATATTTGAAATGCAAAATAAATATTTAATTAAATGAAAACATCAATTTGTAAATGCACCAGTGTGCAGGCATTTTTATTGTTTATATACATAAGATAAGATACAGTAAAAATGAACAAAGAAACAAAGTAAAAAAAACTGACAAATACAATAAAACAAATATACAAATGAAATGAAATAAACAGTGCTTTAATTTTTCAATGAAGGTAACATGAATGTTCAAGTAATATTTACAAAAGAAATCTAAAAGTAATCAAATGTAAATGAACACTGCATAGTTTTCACTGTATGTATTGATAGATTAATGATTATTAAAGCTATACCGTTATTCAGATTAAGAGCCGTGGGGGATTTTCTCTCACATTTTGTTCTTTGATTAACATTGATGGTCCAAGCGTCAGTCTGTCACTTTAAGACAATATATTGACACACATCGGATTTTCTCCCAACTGTTCTGGTCCACTTAAGACATAAACGGTGTTTAAGTGAATACTCTCGTAGCCGGCCATTTTGACATATTTTGTGTGTATTTGATCGTTTGGACGCGCCCGAAGCTCAAACTGTAATTTGCCTGTCCGTTTTGAGCGCTCTCCTCCGCTGCGCAGGCACACACAACACACACACACACACACACACACACACACACACACACACACACATTCAGCCTGGGAAACAGCGTCTCTTGTGCGGATGTTTCAACGTTTTATTATCAAACATGTCCCGCAATTTAGCAACAGTAAAGACAGCATTTTACAACAATCACCGATTGAGCTGATTCTGACGTTAAGTTTGGGTTTTAGGGAGGAACGAATGCGCGCCGCTGTGAAGGGATGGAAGTTGTGCTAGAAGAAACGCGCTATAATCATTAGAAGCCAAAATCGAAATAAAAAAAATAAACTTAGCTTAATATAACAGCCACAGGCCTAAATCGTAAGCAGATGTTTGAATAGTTAGTTCTCTCATCAATTAAACAGGGCTTTCATGTTGTGCGTGCTGAAGTTTGTTATGAAAACATGAAATCGTTTGTATCCCGCATAATGGAGCTTCTTTTTAGACAATCTGACACTCTTGCAGGCTTTTATCTGTTCCTAAACATGTTTTTTTTACAGCCTAATAATTGAATTTCAGCCTTCCTGTGGATTCTTGAGCTTCATTGTGATGTTTATTACTCATCTGTTTTAGCTGAATCTTCTTTGAAAAATAAAACAAGGGACGAATACCAATAATGAAGTCAGCATGAAATCCAAATTGACTCTGTTTCTTAATACGCATTTCTGGTCTTATTGTGCTTGTTTGTTCAGCTCATGCTTCATTCTGCGATGGAAAGCCCACTTTCTTCATCAGTCTGTTCCCGATGGGGAAAATCATGTCCTGCCCTACATTTTTTTTCTCGTTGAGTATCCTGTTTCACATTACAGAAGTAAAATGGGTTGCAGTTGCTGTTTTATTTAGATTTTTAATGATTATTTAGCTTAGCAGTCATTTATTAGATCTAGGTTTGCTTTGTAATTGCGTTGCAGTATTTTGCCAAAGGTATTTACAAGCAGCCACATGCGAAGAATTCATATTATGCATAGCTTGCAGTGAACTGTAGGCCGATGGAAATGTCCCGGTTGCTGCCGGATTCACATTGAAGGGTGCTGGTCAGGGCGGTACAGTAGATGGCAGTGTTAGATGTCCCGGCCGTCCTTGAGGGTACGGGCAGATCGGCCATGCTCACTTTGACCTAAATAACACAGCTCTAGGTATGCAATCGATATCTGTGCTGAGCGATATCATCTCTCCTTCACTTCAGTACTTCAGGCCAGATATTCATCAAAATAAAACAGTTGAAAGATTGTGTGTTGCTTCATCCTGATGCATGTAGGTTAAGTTGGTGATGTGATTTCAAGCTAATTAATCTGAATGGATTTGCAGGATAGGGATAAATACTTGTTATGGTTTATAAAGTGATCCATAATCACATGACTGGTAATCATAACATTCATTGCTGATCACGTACCTCTATTAACAATGGAAAACCTGACTGCATTACTAAAATATTTAGTATCACTTCCTTTATGACTCAAAGATGGGGAATCTTTTTTCCATGAATGCTTGTGTAATATTTGTTTATTTTCCTTTCATCCGCAGTGATCCATACACGAGAATCTCTCTCTATGACCCTGTCAATGGAGAAATCACCAGTCTGCAGACTAAAACCATTAAAAAGGTGTGTGTACAAATTCTCTACTACACCATTCATCATTTTGTCAGGAGATGTTTAACAACATTTCTCCATGTTTCGGTCTTTCTTTTAGACATTGGATCCGAAGTGGAATGAGGAATTCTTCTTCAGAGTAAGTGAATGGGTTTTTACAGAGATCATGTTTTAGTTACCTGGCTGTACTGTCACAAAATGTCAGCCAAAATGAAAGGAGAAAAAATTATATCAGAAGCCCAGGACAGAATTAATGAAATGCGAATAATTAATTAGATCGTATAAATGTAACATTAAAATAAATACATTACTTTAAAATAATAATAAATAAATTACAAAAAAAAAACGTGAACATGCAATATATTGTTAAATTATTGAAATATTAAATAAAATTTCAGGGAGATTTAAAGTAAATATTTTAGGTCAAAGGGGTTTGGCTGGCAGAAAGATCCCTATATCTTTAATACTATATATTAGTATTTAATTACATTTATTAATTTAATTTATTGCTTTTATACAAAGCAACTTACAAATGAGGAATACAAGCATTATTACAAGCATTAATACAATATTGAATATTTATAGTACTTTTAATTTATGCTGATTTTAATTACAAAAAAAATTGTCTACAAAGAAAAGAATATGTAAATTAGCTTAAATATCATAAAAATAATTCAGCAATTTTAATGAGCCCTTAACATAAGCTTTGTTTTTATAGTGAAAAGTATATTTTCTTCTCTTTCAGTTTTGGGGTGTAATGTAATCCAGACATTTCTTAATGAGATTCACCTGTAAAACATTTTGTTCTGTAACATAAGATCTCACATACACGTGTCGTTTTTAGTTGTTTCCTACTTACTGAACTCTCTGTCCATCATCATCACATTTAGATATTGTTAGTGATTCCAGTAATGTGTTCTTGTGAACTAATATTAAACAGATGCTGTCATTGTGTTTGGTAATAATAGAAAACGTTATACAATACGGGCTGCTCATATTGCAGCATTGGAAGCCTGTTTAAAAGTTCAAGGGTTTTATAAAACCATTTTTGCATTTTATATTAATGGACTGTAATGTGAAAAGCAAAAAAAAAAAAAAAAAAGAAGGCAAAACGAGTGATACTGCTTCAGTCAAGTATGTGCAATGCTTACAAAGATTAAGAATACCTTAGAAACCGTATCCGCATAGCAACGCCCTTGGTTGTAAACCACTTAAATCCTCTTTAGATAATATTAAAATCATTTTTTTTGTGTGAAGTAGATCATCTGTGAGAGCTGTGTATATATAAGAGCTTATATCCTGCTGTGTGTTTGTCTCGGCTCTCTCGACAGTGTTTATACTAACCTTAGAATTACTGTCTAGCTCCGCAGAGCCGTCACATCTCTTACCACCACATTTCTTTATTGGGGAAAAGTGACATTCAGCAGGAGCCTGTCCTGCTAGATGTCAAATGACCAGAAATGAAACTCAGTGCGATGGTTTTATTTTGAGCCCCATAAAATGGTTTATTCAGATAATTCTTCTAAAGCTGCATACAGCTCGAAACCTCACTTAAACCCTCCCAGAAGTCTATCGCTCAATTGTGAACGAAGTCAGCTGAATTCAGTCATGACCCACATTTAGCCTGAACTGAGGTCTGATAGGGTTATAGAGAGATAAATGTGGTTTAATTCCTCGAAGGAAAGTGCAGGGAAATGCATTGCCTTCTGCATATGTGTAGGGCTTCTTATTTGCATTGCATTCATGTAGTTTACATATAAAACAGTGATGTTAGTAAGGGAGTTTTTCCAAGAAATGTGTTTATGGTGGACACAACAGGGAATCACATCAGCGTGGAAAGCAGCATGACAATTTATTTTATAATTTTACATCATCACATTAGAGCAGCTTTGCTTGTTCAAATCAAATCATCTTTATTGTATAGCTCTTATATAATACAGAATTTTTAAAGCAGCTTCACAGTAAAAAAACAGAATCAGTGATGAAAATTCATCATATATCAAGCAAATTCTGATGTAAAGCAGCTCTAAAAAGATAGTGTCTATTCAGCTCATTTCAGTTCAGTTTTGATTCAGTTCAGCATAAAGTTCATCAATTATGAAACAAATTCAGCTATAAGTAGCCTTATAGAAGACAATAGTTTTATTTAGCTCTAGTCAGTTCAATGTTGATTTGTTGTCATGATCCAGAGAATTCAGAAACAGTTCATTTTATATTTATAAATTCAAAGGAACTGCTAGAAAACTGTGCATGACTTACTTTTTTTGTAATAGGTGAAAAATTATCAGTTTTGATATTTATTTTTTTTTACTACAGGACATGCTGTGAACATTGATTTGTGATGTTTTCCCCATAGTTAAATAATCTCTATTTAATTAAATAAGAGTCTGTTTGGGCAGCATGTAAAGAGAGAGGTGCAGTCACATGTTCTGGGGTCAGAGGTCAGGGGTTGAGTTACGGGTAGTGATCGACCGATATTGATTTTTTAGAACCGATACCGATACCGATAATTTGTTTGTTTATGTGCCCGATAACCGATATGCAGAACCGATATTTATTTACTGTTATACTTGTGTTTTTGACACAATGATTACAACACCACTTGAACTGAACAAACCATTTTATTTATAACAATCACTCCCTCCTTGCATAGAAAACAAAACAAATCTTATTTATACACCAATAAATAGTGGGGTCTGAGAGTACAAAAAATAAAAAAGTGCAGTTACTAAACGGTTTTTGTTTAAAAATAAAATCTTCGATGAGGTAAAAAACAAACAAACAGGTAAAATAAATAAAGCACATAAAAGTAATTCTCACCAATTAAAAAATAAATAAAACTTGTGGCGGCATGTGACATCACGTTAATTTGCATGTCATTGCGTCAAGTTTGCGTTCAGACGAGTTTTGGCACTTAAGATCTGTTCTAAATGTCACATACTGTAATTAATACAACAATGCCAATAAAGCTGTTCACATTATACTTTCTGTTGTCATACATAAAACAAGTATAAATAGTAAACAGGAACCATTAATTTTACATGTTAACCAGGAATCACTCTCACTATACTCCTTAAATCCTGATTTATAATCGCAACATCGTCTGATATAATCAATATACATCTAACTTACACTAAAAAGCGACTATATGCAGTGGTTTTGGCTGTATTACTGTCTTGTCTCATTCAGCGCACTGTCTGCGTCTGAGTAACAAGCTATGCGCATATTAACAGACGAATTATGTTCATATTTAAAAGTCCAAACAGTCAGTAAGGGACAGGTGCTTGGAAACGCTGTTTTGTAAATGATTTACTGACGATTTTGCTGCGTTACGGCCAAATGAATGTGCTGCTTCACTGCCGCTCACTGCTCAGAATAGACGCCGAGAGAGATGACACTGCGCCGGGAGAGTCAGACCTCGCACTCGCGGGGCAGTAACGTTAATGGAGACAAATTCCAACTGAACGATAGCTAAGGTTTTTTCAAAAAAAGTCGCTAGGTTTGTCAGTATGTACTTGTTGTGGGAAAAAAGCCGCCAAAAGGGTCTGAAAGTTGCTAAATACTGAAAGTCGCGCTCTTGTGTGTGAGAGGCGGGAGCTGATGGCAGCGGGCGGTGGATATTGTTGCAGCCCGCCACAGATAAAGAGAGAGAGCTTGTCTGTGGGAGTGTCTACAGTTCTTGAGCACACAGAACGAGCAGAGCGAAAAGCGTCGGGCGAGGGGAGATTCCTCTAGTTAATCGATCGCGGATGGTTTCATTATCTCGGGCGGATAAAAAAAATAAAATAAAAGTGTAAGATAATAATAGTAATAAAAACAAAAATGTGTCACCAAATATACTTGGGCGGCCGTTAATATACCTGGGCGGCCCGCCCAGGTAAAGTCTATGTGTGGGAAACACTGGAGTTGTGTTTACTAGGATGTTTATTAGGGAATTGATGGTTATATAGTAAATGTTTATATAATTACGGTGTTTTAATCGTGAATATTTTTAAAAGTTACATGCGGTGGCCGTGCTGTAGCATTTCCTGAGCATCAACCCACTGAGTGAACAGCAATATGAAGCAGCTTCACGAGACTAATGATGAGCAAATATACAACAGAGAGAGAATTTGAATTCAGCGCTTTTACTTCCAACTTGCGCTCATTCATGGCTGTATTATTTAATTCATGCAAAGTTATGTCTTTATTGGGACAGGACTTGAGGATTATCTTACGTGACTCGTCTATTTCTTAGAGCCAAGCTGCATAAACTACATCAAGCATATGTATCACATCTAATTTGTGCATTAATGGCTGTTATGTTAAATAAAATGTACTAATTACAGCAAAGCAAGTAATACTTTACCTGTGCACACCGTTGTCTCGTCTCCCCTCAGATGCGTTGTAATGGCGATCATGCGTGCAATTCTTAAAACACCCACAAGATGGCGCCGTTTATCGGAAAATCCGATATTACAAAATCGATATCCGATTATGGAAAAATGCTTAAATATCGGGAAAAATATCGGTAAAACGATATATCGGTCGATCTCTAGTTACGGGGTGCATTTGAGATGAGGGGCACCTCTTACATTCTGTCCGCTCTCCCTGCTGTCTTGTGATGAGCTGTGACGCATTTACTGACGCGGTGTACGTATCTCTCTTGTGTAGACATCGCTCATTTTCTCAGAAAGGACAGAGAGATGCATGTATGGTTCCCTGGAAACAGGACTGTGCTGAGAGAAACTACAGTATTTCAAGGTGTTATGAAGACTCAGCAATGCTTTATATCAAGCATACTGAAGATTGAAAATGAGTTTTGCTCATATGAAGCATGATTTGAGATGTTCCAAAGAGCATTTTGACTTTCAGTGAGTCACTAGTTTTTGAAAGGTGACCTAGAAATAGGCAGAATCTGAAGTATTTCTTATTACAAAAGTCTTAATACTTCATACCTGTATTTTGTTTTATAAAATATCAAAATCTTAAACCTTTGCTATTTCCAGGTTCACAAAATCCTTGATTTGCAATGTGGTTTCATACTTTTGGACCGTTCTGTATGTGTAAAATATCCTATTTTTCCATGCAATAAAAAGTCTACTGTACCTGATATTTAGTGCATGAATCATAACCAGATCCAGGCAGTGGCATAAAAGGTTCTGGCCTATTTGTGATACTGGCCCAAATACCAGCACGGGTACTTCATGAAATGCTAAATGATACACTGTCTGAGTCACGGGCCATTTACAGGCCTAAAGTCAAGGGTTTAAATTGAGGATGAACAGACCACCTGTCTTGTAACGAGACATCATTTATTTTAGATATGTGACAATAAATTCACTGTATTACTACATATACTATATATATATATACATATATATATATATATATATATATATATATATATATATATATATATATATATATATATATATACATATACATATATTAGCATTCTTGTGTATATTCACTTATTTTATTTGTCTTTTGTTTTCTCCCTCAGGTGCATCCTAGGAGACATCGTCTGCTGCTGGAGGTGTTTGATGAAAATCGTTTGGTATGTACATGAATGCGTTTTTTTTACTGGGATGTCAAAAAGTTAGAGATATTTGTAACAAAGTTTGGGGTCGGTAAGATTTTTCTTTAATGCTTTTTTTATTGCATTTAGTTGGGGGGGGGGTAAATGCAGTAAAAACAGTAATATTGTGAAACATTATTACCATTTCAAAAACTGTTTCATACTGTAATATATTGAAAGATGTAATTTATTGTGTTGATCAAAGCTGAATTCTCAGCATCATTACTCCAGTCTTCTGTCACATGATCATTCAGAAATCATTCTAATATGCTGATTTGCTGCTCAAGAAACATTTCTTATTGTTAATGTTGAAAAAACTTGAATTTTAGTGTAGATGAGAGAATTGAAGCTTAAATTAACAGATTTTTAGGTTGTGAAATTATCATTAATATATTCTTTGTCCGGTCTGCTACTGAAGTTGCAAAATTGGTGAAAAAAAATTGCTGTTATGTATAATTTCCACACCATTAGTTGCACCAAACGGCATCTACTTTTTTTTTTTTGCGTTGCCTGATGTAGATATATTGGCTTAACCAGTAGCATTAGTTTTAGACGGGACTGCTTGTTTAGCTTTATAATGAAAGACATGTTAGATGGTAATGAAACCTTATACAGTTCAGCAGTATCAAATATATTTGGCTTGTTAGTGTTGGGTTCAGGTTTGTAAAATCAGCAGCTACCTGAGCGTCAGTGTGTAATGAATGAACAAGGATGCCTTTTTACAAGTAGCCACCATAAAACTCAGGTCTGGGAACTGAACTTTACCTTTGGGTGCTGTTAAACGTGAAAAGTAACTGCTTTAAAACACATAAAAATGAATGAGGCGTGACTGGTGTTAGGGGGGTTCTCTCCGTCACACGCTGACGGCGTCCTCCCTGAATAACGAGGAAGGTTAAACAAACGCTTGCATAAAAGACCCAGTGTTCATGTAAAAACAGTAACTCTTGATAAGATAATAAACCGCAGTTGCCTTCCTGCATTTGACAGATAGCTTAACTCTGTTACTGGATGTAAGAAAAACTGGTATGTCATTGCTAGAATGTGTTTGCTGGCATGAGCCAAGCATGCATGCTATTTCTATCTCCTGAGGAATGTGGTAGCTTACAGAAAAGGATGACAAATCATTTTCGATCTCTTTTTGTGCAAAACATTTCTAGGCTTGTGACAGTAGATAATGTTTCTTCTGTGATCAGTCTGACTGCGGTTTCATTTTCATTTGACATGCAGTTACCCCATTCTTTGTTTCAGAATTTTAAAATCCTAAAACTTTATTTCCAAGTGCACAAAATGCAAAAATCCCTGATTCAGTCTCACTTATATTGCACTGCAATTTAAAATGCATGCAATTACCCCAATTCTTTATTGTAGAATTCCAAAATCCTAGAACTTTATTTCCAAGTGCACAAAATGCAAAAAATCCCTTATTCAGTCTCACTTATATTCCAATGCAATGCATGCATGCAATTACCCCTATTCTTTGTTTTAAAATGCCAAAATCCTAAAACTTTGTTCATTTTCAAGTGCACAAAATGCAAAAATCCTTTATTCAGTCTCACTTATATTTCAATTTAAAATGCATGCAATTACCCCTATTCATTTATATTTAATTTACGTTCATGCTGTGAGCAGGATGATTTCCCGTACTGGTCCTGTGCACTGTGTTAACTGCAATTACCCCTCGTGCATCTGCTCCTGATTGATGAGATGGCATTTCTCTCTGACAGAAGCATGGTCTTAAATGGCTGCAACAGTGGGTGTCAGATGACATGTGATGTGGCACATGTCCATATGAGAGCTGGCACAACAAGCTCAGTATTTGATTTGGAGGCACTTTTTTTGGCACAAACAGGCTTGATTCCTTCTGCTACTTTCAAATTTGTAGATGAAGCTATCATGCGTTCAAGCCATGCATGATTGGAAGTGCAGAAATAAGCCAAACGCTCAGTTTACGAGCTTGGCGGTTTCAGCAGCTCGTAACACCCTGTTCCCCACGTATCTCCAACGTACTGTACATGGATGCTGTTGAGAAAGCTTAAAATTATGCCAAACCCCGTTCCTCTTTATTTCCTGTAACTCTATCCTGGTGGGGTAAAAATATTAGCAGGGCTGCAGCTTTACTAGAAACTTTAGACACTGGGCTGCCACTGCTGAAGAAGGAGGTGGCAGAGTCGAGGTTGGCTAGAACGGGGCGAGCTGTTCCACCTCCATCCTGGCATGCACGCAGATTGTTGTTTTTTTGCACTGGGGTGACCGGCAGCTGGGGGAGGGAGGGCACCCGTGCCTGAATCAGCGCTTGTGAAACTACAGAAGGCACAGCTGAGGCACTCCAGAGGTCTGGCACAGTAGAGCCCTTTGCAGGGTTTCTGAAGCAGTTGCTTCAGTAAAGCTCACTGAGTTCACCGTTATCCTTCAGAGAACTCGAGCTGTTCTTCATGGTGCGTTTGACCTGTCATGGTTGTTAGCTTCAGAGGAGGAATGCCGCTTGTCACTGCTGCTATTTTTGCAATGTACAACCGCTAATGGTTGCAATCGCAGAACGGGACCAGGAGCAGTTGCTTATTGCTGCTCATTTTTTACTTGCTTGTTTTGGCTTTGCCATGTCCAACGTCCCACCGGATCCCCGGGAAGCTTGACTTCATGGCTCGACAACTGCGACTGCATTTTGCTTCGCGGAGAAGCAACACCGACCCACTGTCAGAGACTTGCACCGGTCACTCTGAGGAAAGCGGGTTTACGAATACCGGCCGTAGCTCTAGCGAGGGCCTGGTGCAGAGTTCCCTCCACATGAAGGTGACTCCAGGACAGCTGGCTCTGGCTTTGCCACCCTTGTCACCAGAGTATGGTAATTTACAGCAGCACTCGACCGTATTTATCCCCAAGGTGAACGGGAGCAGGAAAAGGATGCTGCAGATCTCCTTGCAGCCTTGCGGAGGAGACGGAGAGCTCGCCAGCTGCGAGAGCGGAAACGGCGATGGAGGTTCCTGTAGCAGCAGCACCACGAGCGATGCCGGCTACTGCAGCAGCAACAGCATATTCGAAGCGGACGTCCCAGATCGCAAGCCGATCTCTCGGCGGAAGGCGAGGGCACCATTGCGGCGTTGCTCATCCTTGGTGATTTTCCCACGGAGCCCATGCACCACGCCGCCCGCGTCCCCCGTCAGTCCGGTAGCATCTCCCATGATTCCTCCACTGCCTCCATCTGCGCGAAGTTCCTTTCAGACCTCTCATCAGATGCAGCTGTCCAGTGTTGATGCGTCGCACGATGAAACATCCAAGGGATCCGTCGCCACTGCAGTTAATGGTCTGCGGCTCTCCAAAACCAGTACGTCAGCAGAACACAGGGATGCCAAACCCATCGTGCATTTCAGCATGCCTCCGGAGCATCCGCCAGGACCAGAGCGAACCGAAAGACACTCCAGCGTTTTATTGCACTTCACAAACCAGCGACCACTTCCCTCAGGGAAAGGAAGTTCGGCCAAAACAAAGGTTAACATCGACTGTTCCAAACCTCTCGAGGGCCCACAAACCGACAACGTCCTGGAACTCCAGAAAGCCAGGCTTTTCCGGAGCACCTCAGCCTGCATGCTGCCAAGCGGAAGGCCATCGTTGACGGAAAGAAGACACGACACTTTTCCGACTTCAGATAAGTCCTCAAGAAAAGGGTCACATCACGTCCTTCACAGGAGTTTTTCTTTGGAGGTACCCTGTGCGAACGCTGAGATTTCTTGTCACGTTTCAAATGCTGCAGACGTGCACTCCAAAAATGGCCCTCCGCACGTACACATCCACGTATCTCACGGCACAAGTGCAAGAAAATCAAACACCCTGCAGCACAACAGCATAAACGGTGAAACGGGTCATGTTCCAACCTGCACAGAGAGAAATACTACCGTAAGCCTTTCCATCTATTAGCAAGTGAAAAATCAGAGTGCACTTATTCTCTACCTCTGTTTTATCTTGCACTTTTAAACATGCAAAGTTAAAGTCAGTGAGTGTAAATAGTGTTTTGCCCTAAAATTGCATTCAAATTGAGTAGATTTGTGAAGACATTATTTGTAAAGCTGGCTGCATATGTTTCCAATGAAGAGATGATTTGCAGTGATAGTTTTCTTGTCATGGATTAGTTGAGGTGTTTGTACATCTATGAATTGAAGATTGAACAATATGTACCATATCTATTCAGAAACTTTTCAAAACTATTCAAAAGCTTTCCTTTTCAATTTTAAAGAAATGCAGATATACATAATTTCAACATAGAATTGTAAAGTAACCAAATGATTTGCAGTCCATTATTTATATTTGTGGAACAGTATAAATCTATATAAACCTCTCTTAGTCTTCATTAGCAAGCCTGCAGGAGCTAATTTCAGCCCCTTTGTATTTGTTAGTTATCATTAATTATGTGTATCATTGTGAGCAAACATTCAGCATTATGTATTTGCAATGTACAATTCCCTTTAGGCAGGTTGGCTTATGCACAAACTTTAAAAATGCATTGTAGCTAAACCAGTTGCATTCATGTTACATTTGAGGCTTTTTCTTTTCTTTTGTTTTCATTTAACACATTGATCACTGTATGTATTTACGTATGGGATCATTTTAATTTAGATAGGTTGGCTTATAGACATGCACTTTAAAAATGCATTGTTACTAAACCAGCTGCATGCATGTTACATTTTACAGACCTTTTCAGTTTTTATTCATTTATTATCGGATTCAGTGATCACTTTATGAATGTACCTATGGGATAATTTCCATTCAGATAGGTTGGCTTATACACAAACACTTTTGTAAAATGCACTGTATTTAAACGAGTTGCTTGTATGCATGCATGTCACATTTTAGGGGCTTTTTCAGTTTTTATTAATTTGTTAACACTCTGAGTGATCACTGTATATGTACCTATAGTATCTTTTTCATTTAGATAGGTTGGCTTATACACAAGCACTTTAAATATGCATTTGTGGCTAAACCAGTTGCATGCATGCATGCATGCCGCATTTTAGAGGCTTTTCCAGTTTTTATTAATTTGTTAACACTGAGTGATCACTGTATGTATTTACCTCTGGAATAATTATAGACAGCGGTCCCTAAGCCTCCCCCCAGCCCTAGGTCTATAAATACACAGCTTCGAAAATACTCTGCTTGACTCCAGTTAGTCTGGCCGAGTACCACGCAGGCCAGCTCTCAGGATTCAACATGATATGCAGGGGCTTCACAAGGCTGTCTGTCAGCTGTTGGGCCAAAGGGTCAGCTGATGGGGGAGAGGATGAGTGTCAGGGCGATGGGGACCAAACCATGCGGTTCCTTTGCAGTAAAGGATAACATGTTCGCTGCCCAGCGGGTGCTCGCTTAGCCTCGGTATGTTTTCAGAGCATCAGGTGTCTCGCTCACTGTACTTATTTCATTTGCACTTACTCTCTTTGTCTCTGATTTTACAGTGTGTTAGAAACAGGTCACACAAGCAATTAACAGCACCGTTACCTTTACTGCTGCTGCACTCTTATGTAATCTAATCTAAATTCAAGGCTCTAATTTCAGCATGCTGGTTGTTTGTGCATCTCAAACACATGAACGTATTTTTCTTCTCATAGCTCATTCAGATGTTTAGAGAGTATGTCAGGTAAAAGGCTGCAACAGCTAGACAATACAATACAATATCATTCAGCTCCATAGCTGCATGCAATATTCTGCACTAAAGTAAGTTATTGTGGATCTTGCATTACATAATGATGGTCCAGGACTCTACCTGGTATCACTTTTCCACAGAAATGGAGCTGGTGCTTAGCCAGGGATCTGGGAACCTCTCAAAGTAATTTGATTCAGTGTGTTTATGTTATGAGCTGCTTTTGATTCAACAGGCAGATGGTATCTACACATAAGAAATGCAACTCATAGCAAACGTCTTTTGAGTCCGAGGCCCTCGGTTGTTTAAAACAATATTCAGCCCCCCCAAAAAAAGATTAATTCTGGTACTTGTGTGTATTGACAAAGCTACTTCAAACTTTCTTCAAATTTCTAACTTTTTTTTTTACAGATGATATATAAAAAGGTGTATATACTGGCAATATATAAAAATAACAAAATAAAGTAAAAGAAATTAGTTAAAATAAATACCTTCTGTAGTTCCAGAATATTTATTTGTTTGTTTGTTTATTAATGAGTATTAGCAATTTCATAGCAATTCATTCTTTATGTAAATTAAAAATATTTAAATATTTATTGATTTTTAAGATTGAATTAATTTCCTCACCTTTATCAGGTCTAAAAATACGGAAGTTCTAAGCGGCCATGCATTATTATTTTTTTTCTTCGTTTTCTCGTGATCACGACATAACAAAAGTTGTTTTCTCGTTATCACGAATTAATTTTCTCGCGATTTCGACATAACAAAAGTGGTTATTTTAAACAATGATTGTTTGATTTTTAAAACAATGCACCATGAGTCTACTGTTGCTATAGTAACGAACCTGGACAGGAACATTCTAAAATTCTTAACCTTTATCTTGTTCAGCAAATATGTTGCTTCACTTAGAAATAACGTATACAAAATTTGATTTGTGTAATTAACATGTTTAAATGGTCTAACAACAAGCATTAACACCGCAAGCGCAGGCGGAGTGCCTTAGAAGAATGCAAAGAAGAGCTAGCCTATTCTAAAAAACGTAAAATGCTTGGGTTAAACATTTCATTTTTCTCGTTCGTTTGAAATAAAATAATATATAATAATATATTATAATAATTTGTTTGTGGTTTTTATTAGTCAGGCTGTGATATCATGTGCGTTAAGCGTGGATGCTGTTATGTGTGTGTGTGGAAATGCAGAAAATACAAAAAATTAGGCGTCAAGTCACCTTTATTTATATAGCGCTTTTAACAATACAGATTGTGTCAAAGCACTTAACAGTATCAAGTTGGAGGATAGAGTGTCAGTAATGTATAATAATAAGATTAAACACTCAATTTTCAGTTAAGGGCATTTCATTATTGAATTCGGAGATGTCATTGTCTAGCTAAGTTTAGTTTAAATAGTATCTGTGAAATCAAATTTACGATAATCGCTAGAAATTAAGTGTCCCCAACTGAGCAAGCCAGAGGTGACAGCGGCAAGGAACCAAAACTCCCTCTGTGACAGAATGGAGAAAAAAACCTCGGGAGAAACCAGGCTCAGTCGGGGGGCCAGTTCTCCTCTGGCCAGGATATTAATGTTTATTCATTGTTTACTTATTGTTTTAATTAAATTTTTAAATGTATAAATGTATTATATATCTATTTTTATATTGTTGCAATTTCTAACAATAATAGTATTATGTAGTTAGATATTTTATTATTATATTTTTAATTATTTGTTTTATTTTTAGTTTTATTGTATTTTAGTCGAGGTCTTCACTGGGGATATGTCTCTGGGGCTCATCGCTGACGATCAGGGCCGCAGACATCATCTCCCGGCGCCGATCCACCATCTGATCCGGACACGGACTGATAAACAGAATAAGAAAGAAACAAATATTAGCGTAGATGCCAATCTTCTTACGATGTAACGAGTACATCGTGTGTTATGGGAAGTGTTCCCGGTTCCGGTTGATCTAATTAATGCAGCCTAACAATCCTTTAACGGATTTGAATAATAGAAGTGTAGTAGTGTGTTAGGTGTATGTCAGGTTAAAGAGGTGGGTCTTTAATCTAGATTTGAACTGACAGAGTGTGTCTGCCTCCCGAACAGTGTTTGGTAGATTGTTCCAGAGTTTTGGTGCTAAAAAGGAAAACGATCTGATATTGCTTGATACTGAGCTTGATATTCTAGGTATTATCAAACGGCCAGAGTGTTGAGAACGCAGCGGCCGTGGAGGACTATAATGCGATAAGAGCTCACTCAGGTACTGAGGAGCTAAACCATTCAGGGCTTTATAAGTCATTAACAAGATTTTAAAATCTATACGATGTTTAGTAGGGAGCCAGTGCAGTGTTGACAGAACTGGGCTAATGTGGTCATACTTCCTGGTTCTAGTAAGAATTCTAGCTGCTGCATTTTGGACTAACTGTAGTTTGTTTATTAAACGTGCAGAGCAACCACCCAGTAAAGCATTACAATAATCTAACCTTGAGGTCATAAACGCATGAATTAATATTTCTGCATTTGACGTTGAGAGCATAGGTCGCAGTTTGGATATGTTTTTGAGATGGAAGAACGCAGTTTTACAGATGCTAGAAACATGGCTTTCAAAAGAAAGATTGCTATCAAACAGCACACCTAGGTTCCTGACTGATGAAGAAGAAGAATTGACAGAGCAGCCGTCAAGTGTTAGATAGTGTTCTAAGTTATTACATGTGGGGTTTTTAGGTCTGATAATTAACACCTCTGTTTTTTCAGAATTTAGCAGTAGGAAATTACTCGTCATCCAGTTTTTTATATCGACTATGCATTCCGTTAGTTTCTCAATTTGGTGTGTTTCACCAGGCCGTGAAGAAATATAGAGCTGAGTATCATCAGCATAACAGTGAAAGCTAACACCATGTCTCCTGATAATATCTCCCAAGGGTAACATGTAAAGCGTGAAAAGTAACGGCCCTAGTACTGAGCCTTGAGGTACTCAACACTGTATAACATCATTGAACTAAAATATACACATGTAAATCACATTGCTTATTAATATGCATTTATTATCGATAAAGATAAAAAAATAAAGATGCACATTACAAATATGTCGTTGTAGCCTAAATGAGAAACTGTGATGAGTCGTGCAGCAGTAATAACTTAAGATAACAGATACAATTTCAAGCAAAATGATCATATTTATTCAAGCATTTAAAATGTATAAGTCAATTAAATGTCAGTAATGAACTGCACAAATTATAGCGATCACGAAGAAGGTCCTCTGTCCCAAACGCGTACAGTATAGTGGATATACAGTATACAACTCCCCATCAGTAGTTCTATACTGTCACCTGGTGGCGCAGTTGTGTATCTTGGAGAACAAACTTTATGTGGAGATTACGAGAAAATTAAGTCGTGATAACAAGAAAACAACTTTTGTTATGTCGTGATCACGAGAAAAATAAGTCGTGATAACGACAAAACAACTTTTGTTATGTCGAGATCACGAGAAAAATAAGTCGTGATCACGAGAAAATGAGAAGGAAAAAAATAATAATGCATGGCCGCTTAGAACTTCCGTATAAAAATCCACTATGAGTGGCAAAATATAAAAAGTAGTAAATTTTAAAAAGTATAAGTAAAATAATGAACTAAATGAAAACAAAAATTATTAACTTCTATAACTCTAGAATATCAATATATTATTTATTACTTATTATTATTATTATTATTATTATTATTAATAATAGTAATTATTGTATTGACTAATAGCAATTTCTCAGCCATTTCTTCTTCATAAAATATATATACAGTTTTTTTTGGAACAAAGTAATTAAGAAATATGATGTCAGATTACATCTTAATTTTTAGCTGTTTTGGCATACTTTACTGCTTTTTTTGTCTTACTCTACATAATTTTAAGTTATCTTGTGGTCCCCAGGATGAGAATCACTGGTTTAAATGAACATGAAGGATAAAGTAGTTGTGCAATGTGTTATATGTGACCCTGGAGCACAAAACCAGTCTTAAGTCTCTGGGGTATATTTGTAGCAATAGCCAAAAATACATTGTATGGGTCAAAATTATTGATTCTTCTTTTATGCCAAAAATCATTAGGACATTAAGTAAAGATCATGTTCCATGAAGATATTTAGTAAATTTCCTACTGTAAATATATCAAAACTTAATTTTTGATTAGTAATATGCATTGCTAAGAACTTCATTTGGACAACTTTAAAGATGATTTTCTCAATATTTATATTTTTTTGCACCCTCAGATTCCAGATTTTCAAATAGTTGTATCTCAGACAAATATTGTCCTATCATATCAAACCATACATCAATGGAAAGATTATTTATTCAGCTTTCAGATGATGTATAAATCTCAATTTCTAAAAATTGTCCCTTATGACTGGTTTTGTGGTCCAGGGTCACATTTGTGTAATTCATGTAATTTCCTGCAATCTAGTTTGAGTGTTTGCTCGCGTTCAGAAAGCTGTTTTTAATTGAAAATAATCCTGTCTCCAGGCCTATGACCAAACAGACTTTTCTGCTGTAAAAATACATAGAGCAGGTTCAGATTGGGTCTCGGGTCCAACTGTAGATCATGGTTCTTCTGTTTCCCGCTCAAGGACACTGTCACACCTTGTGCTCGCTGACGGGAATGGTTAACACATGACTGTGTGACCTCTGCCAAAAGAGCTGTCAGATGTGTGTGTGTACGATCGCCGGGGGGTTTGTTAGTGTGTGAATGTGTTGTGTTTTTCCACAGAACTTTCTGTGCTTGATTAGCTCTTATCAGTCAACAGCGCAGCACTCGTAATCTCTTCAGCGATGTCTCTCCTCCCACAGTGCTTGAAAACCTAATGGATTTATGAAAATAATTAGATATCTCTCTGAAACAGCTGCTTGATTGAGACTATGTACTTTGTACTTGTTCTTTTGTGCACGAATCATCATTATGTATTAGTTTAGAAAAAAAATAGTAATTTTTTTATAATCTTTAATCAAAATGCAACAAACTTTGTCATTTTAGTTTATGTTAAACATCTCCTGGAAGATCAGAAATGAGCACAGTCTTTGTTCAGTAGCGTTTAGATGTGATGTGATCGTGAGGAAATGTTTGTCAGGTGTTTTGCAGTAGTAAACCCGCAGTCACGCTCCTCTTGGAGCAGAAAATGATTCACTTTGAGTCTCCTTCATTAAGTTTCTTCAAACGTTTGGCATCAGTTACTGTTTTCCTTCTCATTACCGGGGCAGATGGAGCTGATCGTATACAGATAGTTTGACAAAAGTTTTCCATTTTTGCCTCATTAACGTTTTGCCTTGTTTCACCATGGATTTTTCACCAGAAGTTTGTCTAGGATTTTTAAAGATATTTTATATAATTTTATATACATTTTACATTATTATATTATACTTCTTTCTTTCTTTCTTTCTTTCTTTCTTTCTTTCTTTCTTTCTTTCTTTCTTTCTCTCCTTTCCTTCTTTCTTTCCTTCTTTCTTTCTTTCTCTTTTGTTATTTTTCTTTCGTTCTTTCTTTCTCTCCTTTCCTTCTTTCTTTCTCTTTTGTTCTTTTTCTTTCATTCTTTCTTTCTTTTTCCTTCTGTCTTTCTTATTTATTTATTTATTATTAACATTCGTTTTATTTATCATACATTTCACTTTATTTTCCATTTCATTTTCTTTTTTTTTTTTTAAATCATTTTTATTGTATTTTATTTTTTTATATATATGTGAGAAATTATATATGTGAAATGTCTCTCTTGCTGAGCCAAAAAACAAATTAATTAATTAAACCATACATAAATAAGTTACTACAACTACAACTAATAATACTATTATTAATAATTCCTAATATAATCATATTATTAATGAATTCTATTTATTTATTTTTAGCGGGTGCAATTTGAAAGAGGGGGACTGACTTGTATTTGGTAGAAGGCTAATTGTTATAGGGAAAAATAAATATATAATGTATAAAAAAAAGCTAAATACACTCTCAAAGCCATTAAAAAAACTATTTAATATTAAATTAAACCATTTATCTTAATAAAACTGTAATTATGTAGTACCTTGTGTCATATCTAGCTCAATAATAACTAAGATGACACTAACAGAGTTTTCTCCCAACGTGCTTTCATTTCATTGACATGGGGACACAAAGAGCGAGTCTGTCGTCTCATCTGGGACCCGGCGCAGTGGCAGAACCACTTTGTGGTTTGACCTGAATACAGAACAAACAGTTGTGAGGCTGGCCTTAAGAACCAGGGAAGATATGTGTTTTAGTCATCATCATGACTTTATAAGTGCTGTAAAAAACCTGAACGACCCTTTGATAGCGAGCAAGTCATTTGCTATGAAGTCATATTCTGTATGTAGATGGACAATTTTTAGCATAAGGTCAGTCGTTATTTCATTCTGCCCTCACTACCATAATGAAACATCTGACAGCGTTTTAAACACAGAAGGCTTTTACGCCTCATTTAGGTGACGTGTATTTAACTTGTCATATTGTTTCAGTTAGCGTAATGACAGTGTGTATATAAAACGTGGTATAAAATGTATTTAAAATGCTTCTAAGCTCAGTATGAAAGCCAGCCGTTGAAATGAATAGCGTCAGCTGGAAAAGGTTTAGGATGGGAATGATTTTGTTCCGAAAACAAACTCTCTCTCTTTTGCGCTCCCTTTGTTTTCGCTTTCTCTCTCGGCCTACTTTTACCTTCTCTCTATTTTTGCAGCTCACTGGCAGTCTGAGGGATAGACCACGGGGAAGTCTACCTTTATAAATTCTTGTTTATATATAACACGTGTATTTATATCTCTGTAAACAATGAACGCACTGGACCGTCTCAGATAAGGTCAGCATCTTCATAACACACTAGGGGTGTAACAATATTCAAACCAAATGCAAAAAAGGCGATACACCACCCAACCCCCCACCCAAATAGTAAATCAGTGACAACTTCAGCTAAATGCACAACACAGGTTTGCTGTCTCGTGTTTGTGTCCGTGTGCCATTCTGCAACCACACAGCCAATCCAAGATGGCGCTGTCGACTACAGGAAAAAAACACAGAAGAAGATAGTTGTTTATCTCTGTGAAGCGGCAGCAGTGTTAAAGGCAGGGTAGGTGATTTCGGAGAGGTTAGCAATATCAAGTTAACTTTGCAAGCATAAGACCCCACCTTCCCTGCATAATCAGTCTCCAAAGCCACGCCTCCTCCAAAACACATGACCGCGCACAGGCAGAGCAGACGCTAACCCAGCGACACGATGAGAGACGGCGTCAGCGCTGTCAGATTACCTCATGTCTCATTCACCAGTGGGAAAACATTACAGTACAAAGTGCATAATATTACAATAATAACACCTTTCATTCTCGCTCGGTCTGCAATCGCGTAATGGAACGAGCTGATGATGTATCATGTCTGCATGAACCGGGTGAACGGAGGAATGCAAATACATGCGTTGACCGGCAGGTAGGACAGCCTATCGCAGTCCTCGGACCGAGGAATATGATTGGACAAACATTTTATGGTCCTACTTCTTCCACAGATGATATAAATACATTTAGACCACTTAACTTTTTGATCGCTATCGAGATGTGAAGAGACTTTCAACCAGCAGAACATGTTTTTGAACCAAATCTCCTACCCTGCCTGTAATGAATGGACTAAAATATATAAACATTTAGTGTAATTCTTTTAAATTTAGCTATTGTGTCTTGTTGCTATATAAATAAACAATATTATTATGTTTTTGGATCTGTTGATTCATTTATGAGCATTAAATGTAATAAATATTATAATAATGAGTCCTTAACAATTACAGAAAAAAAAACATGTTAATATTCCTGCAGAACATGCCACCTCTGACAGGCTGACACTTATTTTGTGCTTTTGTTTCTATTTATTTTCTATAATTTGGGATTTTACTCTGGATTTTTGGCACACAATGTAGAACATTCAACTATGCTTTTTATTTTTTTAATTAAGGCAAACTCTGCTGGAAATTTCTAAATACCCCATTAAGAATACTCCCCACCCAATACCGATCTGTACTGAAACCACGATGACCCCAAAACCGCAATACGTACCGAACCGTGAGAAACTTGAACCGTTACACCCCTATAACACACTGATATTTATGTCTGTTTCAAGTGTTAGAATTCACTTCGAGTAGATGAACGGCGCACAGATATGAATTCAGACGAGGGATAGAGTGAGTGGACGTTAAAAATGAAAGAGTACAAGATGAAAGAGACGAGAGGTGTGATGGAGGAAGAGTGGAGAATGTAACCTCAGTGTGAGCTGCTGTTCTTGGTCTGATTAACTAAACTCAGCAGGGTTAAGCAATTACCTGTGTGTGTGTGTTTTATGATGGTTTGTTTTGATGTGGATTAAAGGGTTAGTTCACCCCAAAATGAAAATGATGTCATTAATTGCTCACCCTCATGTCGTTCCAAACCCGTAAGACCTTCGTTCATCTTCGGAACACAAATTAAGATATTTTTGATGAAATTGGAGAACTATCAGACCCTCCATAGACCGCAACACAACTGAAATGTTCCCAGGTCCAGAAACGTAGTAAATACATCGGTAAAATCGACTCAACTTCAGTTTTGCGACGCTACAAGAATACTTTTTTTTTGCGCAAAGAAAACAAAAATAACATAATTTACTCGACCATTCTTCTCCCCCGAGTTACATCTTCCGACATTTTGGAGCGTACCTAAGAACGCATTTGACGTAATCAGCGTTGTTTACGTTCGGTGGGAAAGCGCGCACATGAACGTAATCTGCGTATCGTTGTTTATGCTTAGGCGAAAGTGTGCGTATGCGTTGTGATATTCTCTAAAATGGCGGATGACGTAACTCGGGGGAGAACAATGGTTTTCAGGCTTTAAGTCTGATAAGAAACTAAGCCTCAGCTTTCAAATCCTGTACATTTTATCACAAAATTTAAATCAGAAATGCCTTTTACAATACAAGATATAGTGTGAAGTAAACCTAAATAAACATCAGAAGATGTTGAAAGATACAGTACAACTTACTGAAATGTATCATGTCTCATGTAATCTCTCAATCAGCATTTTAACTGAAATAAAGTTGTCAAATAAAACCGCTTGTGAACAGTGTCACTTAATGCACTTACCTCAGGAAAATGATCTAGTGTTCACAGTCGTTTAGTTAGCCATAAAACACTAGAGGGAGCTTTTTTTCTGTTAATTATATGTATGTTTGAATAAATCTATCATGAAGACAAGTTTTTATGAAAACTATCATATGTGCAATTGAGTTGTTTTTTATTATTATGTCTGAAAATTAAAAAGCATTGAGTATAATAGGTTTGTTGTTATTTTAACCTGTAGTATTATGTATCAAATGAGAGGGCTCCTGGATTGTTTCCAGTGTTTTCTTTCTTAAGAAAACTAAACTATCGGTATCAGCAGATATCATTCTGAATAATCAGCTATCGTATCGGCTGAGAAGTTTAGTTTTGTTGCGTCTCTGGTTGAGACTGATCTCAGACAAGCTCAGTAAGACTGTATTTTGTTCATTTTGTATGCGTTATGTCCAGTTGTTTCTGTGTCAGAATCTCTGACAGGTGTGTTCTGTGTTTTCTTGATTCTCTGCAGACGAGGGACGACTTCCTCGGACAAGTGGACGTTCCTCTGCACCAGATCCCCGTGAGTATTTGTCAGCATTATATTTTGTGTTGAACTCGATGTGTGTTTTGTTGAAGCTGCTGACTTGTTTTGTCAATAATGTAGGTTAAATGTAGGTGTAATTTTTAGAAGGTCCACCTCGTATGTCTTCAGAGAAGCTCCCGTTTTAACATGGCATTCTGGTTTTGGAGCTGCTCAGTTGCACCTCATTATTAGTCACTGTGAACATTAAAGTCTGTCTATATATATACACGTGTGTGTGTGTGTGTTGCTTGGCTGAGTGATCATAAACATTAAGACTTAAAAATATCCATGGCACTTTACTTCGTAGACTATTTCCTGCACGGGTTATTTTATTTGTAATGAACAATGTTTCATTTGAAATTTGAGCAAAATTCATGCTTTTATTTATTTATTTATTTATTTATTTATTTATTTATTTATTTAGACTGCTACTAATATTTTTCTTTTTTATACCCACAGACAGAAAATCCCAACAATGAAAGGCCGTATACTTTCAAGGATTTCCTGTTGCACCCGAGAAGGTTAGCCAGAGATTTTACTGCAGTTTTTACTGCCTGCATGCTTTATTCCCCAAACGTGATGGTTTTTAACCTAACGCTCACTGACTTCATTCTGTTGTTGTTGTGAACGGCCCTTTGACCTGCTATGACATCACTTAACTGTGAACTGTTTTCATTTCAAACATGTACATATCAACACTTCTGATACACTTCAGTGGAGTTTTGTTTAAAATGATGTTTTTTCTGGTAATTTGATGTAGGTCTTTTGTTGATGTGTTTGTTTAACTCTTTCGATACAGTCACAAGTCGAGGGTGAAAGGTCATCTGCGACTGAAGATGACATACCTGCCCAAAAACAGCGATACGGAGGACGACCCAGCCGAACAGAACGAGAATCTGGATGTAAGAATAATGCACACAAACACAAGCTTCGGTGACCAACACAACTTTTTAATTCTAGAATCAAAGAATGTTCTCTAAAAGAACTAGAACGAGTTAAAGTTGGAATATGGTGCATAATATAATAGCTGAAGGATGTTGCTCATTGTGTTCAGCTATGACTACATTCACAATATAACGTGGCTGTACGTATAAAGCACAATTGATGATTTTCATCAGTTTCATTGTGGCTTATCTGGTCTGATTTGTTAGTAAGAAGTATCTTTACTGATGTAGTTTGCAGCAGCGCCTCCTTCAAGTATTTGTGTTGAATGGAGAGGCCATGAAAACATTTTATATTCCTCCATCTGCACTTTCTGTTGTAGCCTGTCCTTGAATGGGAAGTGCTTTGTTTCCTTAAGCACAATTCTGCCTTATTCACAAAGCTTTTCAGACATTGAGACCTTGAGCTGTGGTTTATTCCTCAGCAGAATGACAGATAGACAGATTTATGTCCTTAAAGAGAAAAACAGGAATTCTGATTGTTGGTTACATTTTATATTTGTGGAAGCTGTATTTATTTGTATTCGATTCTGTTGTTGAATTTAATGTGAATGTAATTTAGTTATTCAAACACCACTGTTACAATAGTTATATTTGTTGTTAGTACATTAATTATACATTTTGCACTTTTTTCCTTGAAAACATAATATTATGTAAAGATATTACCTTTAAGGTCAGGATTATATTATATTTTATTTTATTTTATATTTTGCTTTTTGTTTTATTTTGTCTGAGCCAGGGTTATTATAGTTAACTAAAACTAAAATCATTAAAAAAAATTAAACTGAATTTTTTTTTTTTTACTGAAATTCTATATATATTTCAAACTTAAACTTAAAACCCTAAACTTATTTGAATTCATCTAGTTTCCATTTAAAACATTTCTCATTTTCATGCAGTTCAACTTGATGGACTAAAAAAAACTACAACTAAAACTGCAAAAAAAACTATATAAAAATAAAATTACAAAAATATTTAAATTGAGTCACTAAGTTACCATTCAGAACACCTTTGCAACCACATATCAAAGCCCTAGCAATGATCTTGAACATCCTAGCTTAAGATAAACACCACTAAAAATGAAGTTTTGTTTTTGTTATTTCGAGATACAGGATATGTTCTGTCACAGACGATGCATGTGTTTTGTTTTTTGAAATAGCATCGTGTGTCATTTGGTTTCCAAACAAAAGAAACAAAGCCTTCAGGAAACTAATGACATTTGTTTTGTGCATAATCAAAGGTGTTATATTTATATACAAGAACTTTAATATAGAACCAGCAGAGTCACTGTGTACTTTTCCAGCTGCTCTGGTTGTACGAGTGCCGTGTTGATGCTGGTGTCGCCTTCAGGGTTCTCATTGTACGAGAGATACAGGCGTGATTTCAGACATCCAAAACTCGCTCAGAAGTGCTGCCAACATTAGATTAAATAGAGCTTAATCGTTCCTGAATGCACTGTCCTGGTCACTCCGGTCCGAGTTGTTACGTGAAATTTGTAAACCATAAAGTAAATTTGGCACTAACTTTTCATGCAAAGTACCATTAGATTAAATAAACAGACATGATTTTTCCATAGAATTGCATGCAGCCCTGTGTTTTAATACTGATTTCTGTCTTGTAGCCCGGTTGGGAGTTTTTGGAGCCTCATGAATTATGCAGTCCTCACCATCCTCACCAGCTGCCTGCGCTGCCCCCTGGGTGGGAGGAGAGGCAGGACAACCTGGGACGAACCTACTACGTCAACCACGAGAGCAGGACCACCCAATGGCACAGACCCACCATCCAGTAATGATCACCTACTTTAAAAAAAACATTAGAAACATGCATACACAAAACCAGCAACATCCACAAGACCAATACGCCATGTAAATATATGAAATAACTAAATATTTTTTAGATTTCATTTTAAAATCAAAGACAAACTTTAAAGAAAACTTTTATAACTTTTAATTTTTTATTTGTTATTTTATATAGTTTATTTATGTTTATTTATTTA
Source organism: Aspiorhynchus laticeps (assembly GCA_023376895.1). Taxonomy (NCBI): domain Eukaryota; kingdom Metazoa; phylum Chordata; class Actinopteri; order Cypriniformes; family Cyprinidae; genus Aspiorhynchus; species Aspiorhynchus laticeps. The sequence goes on along the minus strand of CM041798.1, from coordinate 3,565,571 downwards.
TTTTTTCTTTCATTTATTCATTAATTCTTTCATTCTATTTTTCATTCTAAACAAAAAGCCATTAAGACTTTACCAGTATTTTTCACTCTGTATTATATTGCAAAGGTTATTTTAAAAAATCATAAAAAGTGGTCAGGAGTTTTCATAACCAGGGTATAAACAGATAATTTAGAGCCTCTAAATACAGGTTTTTGTGACATCATGTATTTGTTTTCTATAGATTTTAAGGAAACAATCAGCAGGTCATTACTCCCTACACAAAACTCTACTGAAGTCAATCATCCTGTTATAGCTAAGACAGGCCGCTTGTTTCCTTCCTCTGCGCTCACCTGTGTGTGTGTTTTGTCCTGATTTACAGGGACAGTCAAAGAGACAATGAACAGAGACAGGATACACACAGCGAGTCCCAGCGGGCGTTCCTCACACGCAGACAAATATCTGAACATGACGAGAACCACGAGCGCAGAGAGTCACCTGAGGTACTCGCACACGCACACACACACACACACACACACACACACACACACACACACACACACACACTTACTTACTTACTTACTTTTCTTCGAAAGTCCCAGACAAGCGACACACTTTCACATCTGTGTGTGTGTTTTGCAGAGCTGGGAGATCATAACAGCAGATGAGTCCACGCTTTATAACAGCCAGAGCGAGCGTTCGCCGCCACCGCCCCACTCCCCGATGGAGTTCACGGGATTCTGTGAGGAGTTCAACAGACTGCAGGCCGGAAACGACAGACGCACATCCCTCACGGTCAGTCCACATACACTCACTCACACACACTCATGAATCAGAGCAATGAGATCTTTGGTGAATGAGTAAAATACAGAAATTAATACTTTTATTCAGAGTAAGAAGGCATTAATTTAATCAACAGTGACAGACATTTATAATGTTGCAAAGATTTCTAGTTCAAATAAATGTTGTTCTTTTGAACTTTCTATTCATCAAAGAATCCAGAAAAATGAAGTGCATCACTGTTTCCACAAAAATATGAAGGAGCACAACTGGTTTCAACATAGATAATAATCAGAAATGTATATTGAGCAGCAAATCAGAATATTAGAATGATTTCTGAAGATCATGTGACACTGAAGACTGGAGTAATGATGCTGAAAATTCAGCTTTGGTCACACAAATAAATTACTTTTTAAACATTCACATAGAGAACTTTTTTTTTACATTTTTAAATTTTAAATTGTAATAATTTCAATTTTTTACTGTATTGGCTTGTATTCTACTAGCCTTGGTGAGCAGAAGAGACCTTTTCTTTCAAAAACATTGAAAAATCTTACCAACCCCAAACTATCTATCTAAGTCACTGATGATCTACAGCAACTCACATTTTCTAACTTCTTGCAGACATTTATGCAAGATCCCAATTTTATATGTGACAATATATAGTAACTATTCCTCACATTAAGCCATATATACAAAAATCACAATGTGTCTTGATGTTTTTGTGACAGGTGCAGGAGACTGATTCATATGAGTCATGATGCTCCAAGTGACACAATGATTATATTCATAATTTAGCATAACCTCAAGTGACTTATTGCCAAAGTTTGTCCTTCCACTAGTATACCTGATATTAAAATTAACATTGATAGTTGACCTCTATGAGTTCTGCGCAGTGATATACACAGTTTTGTGAATTTTAGCAGAGCACTGTATCGACCAATCAACATCCAGAACCAAAACATTACATTTTGTGAAATATGTTGCAGCTTGTTACATTGTAACATTTAAAGCTGGTGTTCCAGTAACAGTGTAAACAATATGTAACAGGGTTTTCTTGTGTTTTCATCAGCCGCAGGGTCACGGCAGCCGCAGAGGAAGTGGACAGACCCTAACGGTGGAAGAGCATCCTGTTCACCCCGTGGTGAGAGCATTAAAGCATTCATACATATACTGTATCCGTCCGTCTCGAGTCCAGACCGAGCGCTTGCCGTGTGCCCTAGTTTCAGCAGAATATGGAGTGTTTTTCTCAGTCTCTCAGCACATGATGTGTAATCTTAGCTGCCCCAGATTTCCCAGCATGCTCTGAACCTCGCAATACATCACCTCAGCTGCAGCTCCGCTCACATCTGCTCCTAGAGGACAGTGTGTTTGAGAGCCGAGCCGCTAACTGATGGCTATTTATGAACCAAACGGACAATCTGTAATGGATTGTTTCTGTTTTTTGCTCTCCTCGTTTCACTCCTCTCTGCATTTTTGTATGTTACTCACATTGCCGTTTTCTGTTCTTTCCTGTAGTTATTACCCACGTCTGCTGGGCTGCCCGTGGGATGGGAGGAGAAGCAGGACAGTAAAGGGAGAATTTATTACGTCAATCACAACAGCAGGATGACAACCTGGACACGACCGCTCATTCAGGTACATCTCAGTCCTGGTTGAAAAGATCTTGCTCTAGAGAAAGTTTTTTTTTTTTAAGTGAAATCACAAGTTGTGATATAAAATTTTATGGGCTGAACAATTAATAATAATTCATTTGTTGGGCTGCACAATATAATAATAACAACAACAACGACAACAAAATTAATTTATTTATTTGTGGACTGCACAGTTTGGCCAAAAATGTTGTGATTTTACTTAAAAATAATAATAATATATAGTCATATTGATATGTAAATCATCAAATTTTGGGCCAAATGATTATTAATTATTAATTTATTATTATTATTATTATTATATAGTCAAACTGATATATAAATCGTAAATGTTTCAGCTAAGATAATAATAATAATAATATTATTATTATTATTATTATCATTGAGCTATATGTTTGCTGTGCTTATTTGTACAGCCGCACAATTTTATATATCTGTATTTTTATTTATTTTTTACTAACAATAACTGTTATTATTAAAATTACAAAAAAATATATTAAATGAAATAAGAAATGTTACTATTGTAATATTTCACTGTAAAAAAAAAAAAATTAGTATACAAGAAAAATCATATAATAATAATAATAATAATAATAATCATCATCAAAATAATAAAATTTTACAGTCCAACTTTATGTGGATTTCCTAAATTTCTTCATTTTCAGACATTAAACCATCATGCAGTCCTAATTTGTGTTGGAATACCGCAAAATATTTCTCCAGCTCATCCCTCAGTCCCCTGACCTTTGACCTGTGTATTTCAGCTCATACAGCCGCCCTCTGAGGCCGCAGCAGCAGCAGCCGTGAATCCCACAGTCTACGCTCCGCCGCTGCTCTCCCCGGATGTGTCCCCGCAGCACACACTCGCTCACTCGCCGGAGCACATGGGCCTGATGCCGGCCGGCTGGGAGGTGCGCAGCGCTCCGAACAAACGGCCCTTCTTCATAAACCACAACACTAAGACCACCACATGGGTAAGACGAGACATGGTGCTACATCATGGTAATGCCATGGTATATGACTATAATAAGTTTTTGTTTTGCTTTTCCTGTGAATGGTTTGATTGCACCTATGTTTACACTGAAATGTACTTCCTGTGTTGCCATTCTGGCCTGTTCCGTCACAGGACGACCCCCGGCTGAAGGTTCCCGTGCACATGAGGAGAGTCTCCCTCGACCCCACTGACCTCGGTCCACTGCCGGTAAGATGGTGATGTCATCGCTGATGTCATAATCAGAGGATGAGGTTATGATTTAAATGACATGCTGTTCAGGACAGAGGGTGAAAAGGTGTGTGTGTGTGTGTGTGTGTGTGTGTGTTGTCTCCTGTAGCCTGGTTGGGAGGAGCGAGTACATAGTGACGGCAGAATCTTCTACATTGATCACAGTAAGTGGCACATTCATAACCATATAAATCTAAAAAACCTCAAGGAACCATATGTACAATTTTTTTTTTTGTTATTATTTAATATAATATTTTTACAAATATTTAATATTATGTTTATACACTTTTTTATTTTACTAACTCTTTAATTATTTTTTTTACTAATTGTTATTTGTTTATTCATTATTTACGTTTTAAATAATATTTCTAAAAATGTATTTGTAACTTATTTTACAAATTGTTATTATTATTGTTATTTGCATTTTTTCTGTAATATTTTTCAAAAACTTAACAATTATTTAATTTTTTTATACCTTTATATACAAATTTAGTTGTTTTATATATCTATCTATCTATCTATTATTATATATATATATATATATATATATATATATATATATATATATATATATATATATTATATATATATATATTTTTTTTATATATATTTATATTTTTTTAATACCAATATTAATTTTAATTTTTGTTCTGTTTTTTTTTAGACACAAAAATCACACAGTGGGAGGATCCAAGACTACAGAATTCAGCCATCACTGGTCCAGTAAGTGGTTTTCTGTTTCTGTTAAAGGTCTTGTATGGTCAGGCATTGAAGACCGAACCGGCAGAAACAGCCATTAACGGATCATATTGAGAGAGACTGCTGAAACGCACAATGATCTTTGCCATATCTTGTTTCTGAAAGTATTGAGCCTGAAACCCTGTACATTTCATTCCCATTGGTTTCCTGTAAGGGGTTTGTGTGTGTCACGAGGGGAGGGGAGGTTATATTGGTCCAGGATGAGTTGAATGATCTCTGTCGGGTCAGGAGCGCTCAACATCTGAGCAGATAACAGCTCATGGATTATTGGTGAAATGATTGTGTTCTGCTTTATTTCAGGCCGTGCCTTACTCCAGAGACTATAAACAGAAGTATGACTACTTCCGCAAGAAACTCAAGAAACCAGTATGTCACTCTCCTTCTCGAGCTTTTAGTTTTTTCCTGTCCCATCTCAACATCTTTGGGGTTTATCGAAGAGCAGAATTTTTAACCCAGTTTGTTCAAGTCACTACAGACAATAATAATAAGAAATGTATTTAATTTATTTATTTTGCTGGTTTGCTGTGCTTGTTTGTATGGCCACACAATGTGGCCATATGTATGTATGTAGTATTATTATTATTATTATTATTATTATTATTATTACTACTACTAAATTATTCTGATTATTATTATTACTAAATAAAATATACAAAATATTACTAATTGATAAATATTATAAATAAACAATAATTGTATTATTATTGAATTTTATTATTCATATTATTATTATTATTATTATTATTAATAATAATAATAACAATACTAATAATAATTTATAATAAACAGTCAGGCTGTTTATGTCTTTCCTAAACCACAGTTATCACACTGAATGTAGTTGTGTAGTTTTAAGATAGTATAAATCAACTGAATTAGTTGAATTGTGAATGTTTGTTGTATGTTTATCAGTTATATTCACCTTTTTTCAGTAGTGCCATATAGACTTGTTTTCATGACTTCAAAGGCAACATCAAATCAAAAGTGGCCTTATTTATATTTGGTTTTCATAATCTTTCATGAAAAAAAAAAAAGTAAAATTATTCTTGCCTCTGAATCCGCTTTTCTTCTGTGTGGGCTGGGAAAATATATGAACTAATAATAGTTTCATCATCTAATGTGTATGATCCAGTCAAAATCATTCTTTTCTTGGGTCTCCAGGCTGACATCCCGAACCGCTTTGAGCTGAATGTGAGACGTAACGCTGTTCTGGAGGACTCGTACCGGCGCATTCTGTCCGTCAAACGCTCAGACCTGCTAAAGGCCCGCCTCTGGGTGGAGTTTGAGGGGGAGAAGGGGCTGGACTATGGGGGCGTGGCCAGGGAATGGTTCTTCCTGATCTCCAAGGAAATGTTCAACCCGTATTATGGGCTGTTTGAGTATTCTGCCACGTGAGTGATGCAGCTTTATATTTCCTTCAGTCAAATCGTGTCTTTAAATACACTCTTGTGTGTTGTGCTGGCTAAGAACTAGGGCTGTCAAAAATAAATTCCAATTTCAAATATTCGTCGATTTTAAAATATAAATCCGCATTTGAATGCAAAAACATTGCATTCGAATTTTAGGTGTGCGTCAGGCAGCCTTATCAGTGGCACACAAGATGCGATGACGATGTAAGTGTCGTTGCATTTTAATGCTTTTTTTAGCCTATCCAGTTGAACCCACTAGAAATATAAAAATATTGCGGAAAAAGAGAACATCAATGCGGAGAAGATCATGTTTACGGCAAAACTGAAACCAAGCCATTCACACTGAAGGCATATTTATCACATTTTCTAGAGGGACATCTATCACCGTTGCACTCACGTCTCGCACAAGAGAGCGGCATGTTTAGAAAGCCATGTAAAATTAATGTAAGTTCATCTTTTATAAAAACATTTCTCAAAACTTTATGGTGGTTTTTCCCCATCCCACTGCATCTCATGTTTTTAAATGAAAAAAGTACTATTTGTGATTCATTTTCGGTCCTTTGTATTAAACTATACATGCATACATAATGCTGTTTTGTTTCTAATTGTTTAAGCAACTTACTTAATTGTATATGGTTTATAAACATTATGCTCTTTGAAGTAACGTGCATTAGTAATATTTTGCTCGATGCATCCTCTTGTGGCCTCAAGAGAGAAGACAAAAGCTTTTTTCCCCCTCACTGAAATTATGCCTTTTAAATTCGAATATTGATAATATTTAAGTACAAAATTTTGAATTTAGTTTTTCAGCCATTTTGACAGCCCTACTAAGAACGTGCTAAAATCTTTTAGAAAATAGATTTTTAAAAATGCTGTATGAATATTGCAGGGATAACTACACCCTACAGATCAACCCCAACTCAGGTCTGTGTAACGAGGACCATCTGTCCTATTTTAAGTTCATCGGCCGGGTGGCTGGAATGGCCGTTTATCACGGGAAGCTGTTGGATGGTGAGTAACCTGTCAAGACCAATATAAATACCCACAACTCATATTCACAGTGTTTGACTTTATCTATAGACACACTGCACACAATCAGACTGATTTACTAAAGACAACAAATGTCTAAATATAACTACAGTGATAAATCTGTCATCGTTTACTCTTAAATGATTTTGTCTGCACAGCATTCTTCATCCGGCCCTTCTACAAGATGATGCTGCAGAAGCCAATCACGTTACAGGATATGGAGTCAGTGGTGAGTGACAGGCACACCTCAACCAATCAGCATCAGCTCTTAATGTCACTTTAGTGCTTTTTCAGAGAGAGAAATAACATACTACCACACTACCTACAAAATAGCTAAATACTTCTATGTGTACTCTGCAGAGTGAATATTTATGTATTTTTTTTTTTAGTCCTTTTTTTTTTTTTTTGCATGCAATACTTGGATGATCTACTGCATTTATCAAATATTTCAGTGTACAGTATATGACTGTGTGAGATACTGTATTTCACAATGCAATGTGCCTCAAATGGACATTATTACACAAAATTAGATTCTAATCTAATTCAAAATTAAATACCCTGTTTATATTATGATAAATAAATGTACACTCGTTGAATTAAATATGTAATTTACCGAGGTGGCAATTAAAAAAAAAAAAATAGTAGACGGTAAACAGTGCTTTACATTGGTTTGCTTTTGCCCCTTCATAAATGTTCAGTAGGTTGTAGAAGTGCACTACATAGATATATTCACTCATATTTATTTTGATTTAATTTATTGCACGCATAATATATATACTGTGTGTGTGTGTGTATGTGTTTATCAATTCAGTTATATTTCAACTTCAAGGAAACCACTTTTAAAAAGACAGTCTCTGTAAGAAAGCTGAAAAATTAAGAAAAAAACAACAACAATAACAAAAAATACTAGATAGTATGTGTGTACAGCATAGTAGTATTTCATTCTGGGTAATGAGTAAGAAGTGTAAGTTATATTTTAACACACTTTGAGTGCTGTTAACACTAACGATGTGCTTAATGTCCCATGAAGCTTTCGTTTAGTCATCATTAGGTATCAAACACTTGTCAGCCTGTTGTTTTTGGTCTCATTATTTCAGGACAACGAGTACTTCAACTCCCTGCGATGGATCTTGGAGAACGACCCCACAGATCTGGACCTCAGGTTCACCATCGACGAGGAGCTCTTTGGACAGGTGACCTGTTCTGCTTTACACTCTATACACACCATGCAACTTTTGCTTTACATTCCAAGACGCTTTGTGTAAGGAACAGACTGATGTTTAGGTCATTAATAATTAATACATTTGGTGAAACTTAGGTGTACTATTCCTGTAAAAGACCTGTAAAATAAAGTCCTCTAGACTTCCTAAAGATATGATTTGTGTAGTTAAATGTATTTTGATCTGATCTCTTCCACAGACACACCAGCATGAGCTGAAACCAGGAGGTGCTGATATTGTGGTCAATGACAACAACAAAAAGGAGTATATTCAGTATGTTATACTGCCCTCTAGTGGCACACAGACAAACCACAACACATCTGACACATGAATATCACAGAGACACTTTTCACATGGGACAGGCTTCAAGATATAATACCATCTCCTCTGGTGTTTCTTTGCAGTCTGGTGATGCAGTGGAGGTTTGTAGATCGGATCCAGAGACAGATGACGGCCTTCAAGGAGGTACAGACCCTCGTTCAGTCGGTTCGGGTCATTGCCGCCCGCTGAGAGTTTCACTGACTTGTGTTTTATCTGCAGGGTTTCTATGAGCTGATTCCTCAGGACCTGATCAAGATCTTTGATGAAAACGAGCTGGAGGTGAGACCATCTGCTTTACGCTGTGTGTGTAACTTTATTCATCTGAGCTCTCAACCTGAGACCCTGCTGACCTCTCTGTGTTCCTCAGCTGCTGATGTGTGGCTTAGGAGACGTGGACGTCAACGACTGGAGAGAAAACACCAAATATAAAAATAGTTACAACCCAAATCACCCTGTCATCATCTGGTTCTGGAAGGTCAGATTTGATTCCTGAGCTGTATTCAGTTTTGTCTTTTGTCTTTTTTGTTATAAATTCAGCGTGTCCCTTTCCATTACAGCAGTGCTCTTTTAAAGTTTTTAATAGATTGTAGAAATACACTAAAGCAACATATTTCCTATTATTTATTTTTTTGTAAAAATCTATTTTATTTGATTTATTATTTTAGTTTTAATTTTAACACACACACACACACACATACATAGGTAATTGTGTAATAATTTTGATCACAGAATTGAACAAAATAATCGTGATTCTGACTTTTGTTATAATTGAGCAGCCCTATACTTATGATGTACGTAGGTGATTTTTACCATGATTAGGTGTTGTTGTTTTTGTTGTTGTACATAGCAAGTACCTAAACCCCCTTAACCATGGTGAAATCACTGTAACTGCAGTATTATAGCACAACTTACAGAATGAATTGATTTGAATTTGTTGATGGCACTTCAGACGGTGTTGCTGATGGATGCAGAAAAGCGAATCCGTTTGCTGCAGTTTGTGACGGGAACGTCCCGTGTACCGATGAACGGCTTCGCTGAGCTCTACGGTAAGCCCCGCCCCCATCTCACGACGCTCATTAATATTAATGTTCGTGCTCGCTTCTTCATTTAATGGCTTTTCAGTTTGTTTGATAAAGTGACATTCTGTGTTTCTGTGATTTCTCAGGATCCAACGGGCCGCAGTTGTTCACTATTGAACAGTGGGGCACGAGGGACAAACTGCCCCGAGCACACACCTGGTGAGAGATCTGTGTGTCTACTCTGCACCTGTCTGTCTGGCTCTCCTGTCTCGTTCATGACTTGTACTGTCTCTCTCCATCAGCTTCAACCGGCTGGATCTGCCTCCGTACGAGTCGTTCGAGGAGCTCCGTGAGAAGCTGCTCATGGCGATTGAAAACGCTCAGGGCTTTGATGGGGTGGATTAGACTCCGGCTGCCACGGCAACAGCGTAACCATGGCAACAGCATCCGGACCGTCAGGTGTTGAAAGCGGGTGGCACACGTGTGCGAGCGGCTCTACGGGAAACGAGGACAATCCGGCCAACACGCCGTTATAAAATCACAAATCTGTATGTTTCTGATGTTTACAGAATAACGTTTTGTAATGTACTCCTGCATACAGCTGTATGTTTCTACGTACAAGATTTTTAAACATCTATAGATTTGATCATATCTATGCATTTGAGCATAATTAAGGAATCGTGTATTTCTAATATGAGCTTTTAAGTCACGCGTTATGGATGTGCACTCTTTGGCTGATGAGATTTCCCAACATGCACAATGTGAGACCATTATATTTTTGGCAGTCTGTACAAATAATGTCCTTTTTTTTTTGTTTGTTTTTGAATTTTTAAAAATTCAAATGTATCCTGGCATCATTGTTTGTACAGATCAAACGCTCTATTGCTCTTAATCATGACTTTTTCTCACTTTGACTTTGTTTACATGTTTTTTTGTTTACAGATATCCCACTTTTGAAAACATATGATTATTAAAATTATTTTTTGTACTGCTTTTGAAGGTTGAAGCACTTTTCTAAAAACAAAAGGTTCAAGTCTTACTATGTATAGATCACCTCAGTCAAGCTGTATTGTGACAAATCATCGCTTTATATCATTTACTAAATGTTTACAGCTTAAATATTGCTTAAAGTAAGCACATTTTGTCTCGCAAGAAACGTATCGGACTGTTAAATACCCTTGCCTTCATTTGTACTATAAAACTATTTGATTGTGTGCTGACGAGCAACTTTTAATGAGGAAACACTTTTATCGTCGATACTGTTGTTTAATTAGACACTTATATGAACGTCCACTGCATTTCTACAAATGTTTTTGGCATGACGAGAGTGAGTTTCAGAAAGGATTTTCTATCAAAGATTTATGAGCAAAAGTGTCTTGTAAATTGTGCTGATTGTAATTGTCACGCCGATCTTTATGGCTGCATATTTTTGGAAAATTAATAAAATGAATATGACTCTTCCCATGTGATGTCTTCATTAAGGTTTGTGTGGTCTTTAGTTACAGTCTTTAAGAGTTATTAGTAAAGCAGTTGTCATAATAAATATTGTTTCAAAGTAAGTTTTACAGGAAACGTGTGCTAGTCAGCAAAGTTAAATGTAGAAAAAGCCTGAAGATGTTTAAAAAAGAAAGGAAACGCTCAGCTGGGCAAGTGCATCCTCTTCTGGAAGGTACACAATTGAATTATTACTAATAATTTAATTTGACTTATTATACAAATGGTATTGAATGGCATTTATTTTTATATATGTATTATTTTTAGACAAATGGGATTTATTTTTGTATTTGTTTTATTATTATTATACAGTGATACTGAATAAAATGTATTTTTATATTATTGTTATGGTTAGTACTATTATACAAATGGTTTTGAGAAACATTTATTTGTATTTTTGTGTATTTTTTTTTATTTATATTTATATTATTATTATACAAATAGTATTGAATATTTATTTCATATATTTATTCATATAAATATATATTTTATTTACAAATAAATGTCATTATCAATAAATCGCAAACCTGTTCTCATGATAATTATTGTAAAGTTGTGTATTTAATATGCCCAGTGGTGCAGTTCTCTAAACGTCCTCTAGGCTGCAGTAACAGCGCAGGTGGAGCTCGGACGCGTCGCTGCTGATTTCTGTCAAGAGGGGGCGCAATATCGCTGTAAACTTCTTTACGTGTGCTGTGTTGTGGCATAAATAATACTTTATTGATTTAATAAATTAGATATAGCCTACATATACTTTTTGGAACTATACCTTTACTCTGCATGAAATAATAGAGTTAAATACATTAAAATATATGTTCAAATATAATGTTAAAGTAGTAAAACCTCCAGAGCTGAGCAGAGTGAGAGTGATGAGTGATGTAGAGGGTGTTTGTGGGCCCGTTTACAACAGGAGTGAGTGACAATGCTGTTGTTTCCCTTTTCTCTTCTCTCTCTACATCCCCCTTTATGCCCACAGTCCTGCAGAGGTCAGCTGAAGAGCACAGACCATTTCACTCAAGCTCTCGGACACTGCTGGGGTCAGAGGGGTGTGGCTTTCTGCAGAGGGGCGGGGTGATGTGGGAAAGTGTCCAGTCTTAAAATACATGCCGGATCTTCTTTCGCTCTGTTGTGAGAATCTCATATTGATTTTATCCCTTATTGATCAGATCTCATGCATTAGCATATTAGCAGTTGCTGTTTCCACAATGAAATGGAATAAATGACATGTTTTTCCCCAGATACAGATCACTCTGTTCATCCTCACGACTCAGATGTGAATCACGGTGACACAGCAAACCAGAGATGGATAACAACTGTTTGAGGTTTATTAAACTACAGTAGAATTTATTCACACTCACACTATTCATTGCAAGATTTCTTACATTTTATTGTGACAATTATTAATAATTATTATTATTTTATTATAATTACTGATCTTTATTTTATAATTTATTCTTTCTAATTATACTTATGTATGTATATATATATTACACAGTACACATACATATATTATGTAAACAAAAACTTTTATTTTGGATGCGATTAATCACGATTAATCGTTTGACAGCACTTTATATATATATATATATATATATATATATATATATATATATATATATATATATATATATATATTATATGTCTTATTAATCATTGTATCATAACTGTAATTTATATGCATAATTATTTTGAGATATAAGTGTCAATTTATAATACAATTACATTATATATTCCTGTATTGTTGACTTTTGGGAAGTTTTATGCCGTGTGACATGCTATAAATATATAAACAAGACTAGATTTAAAAAGCATTTTTCACATTTTTTCACATTTTAAATATTTCTGTTAGAAATTCATGTTAAAGCAGGACCATTTAAAATGAACTAGTGAAAGGCATAATTTTTTTTTATAGGCTAAATACGACAGAGACAGCTTTTGTGGTTTTATAAATGGCAGAGTTGAAGTCTGTAGTGAGTCTGATGCTTTTCTCTGTGTTTTCTGACTGTGGGAAACTGAACTCAGGCTCTTTTCTCCTGATATTCTCTAAACAGATGTATTGTTCTTCCTGACCTGCAGTCCGAGCAGAACTATTGTCCGGAGGGAGAGCAGGAGCGGGTCAGAGCGGGTCAGAGCGGGTCAGAGGAGGAGGAGCGAGCGGAGAGCAGATCAATACTGTTCCTTCAGTCTGCAGCTGTCCAGATCAACACATCCATACTGAGCAGATCTGGATCTGTTCCATCAGCTGAGAGAGAGAGAAATAAGACTGAAATAACCAACACACACACAGCGGAACAACCTTAGTGTATGAAAGACCAGGGCTAGTTGTCACATGTTCAGATTTTGACTCTTCAGTGACACAGATGCTTAGTAGATTTATACGCTGGATGAAGAAAAGTGAAATTGTTGATGATCCTGCAGCATTTGAGACACAGATTCAGACACGTGCTTTAATATGTTTTTATCTCATGCAATAACACGTGTGATTTAAATCTTCAATGCTATTCTGAGCCACTGCAACAAAAATCTCAATATCATCTGGCTTTGGATGTCACAGTAAACAATAAACAGAAAAGTAACAAACACAAATATGGATAAATATGATGAAGAGGACAACATTTTTAATCCTAATAAATTTAGGCTTTATGACAATATGTTTAAACAGTTATTACCAGTACTTAGTGCTGTCAAAAGATTCATCGCGATTAATCGCATCCATAATAAAAGTTTGTGTTTACATAATGTGTGTATACTGTGTAGATCAGTATATATAAAAACACACACATGCATGTATATATTTAAGAACATTTTTACATCTACATATAAAATATATTTATATATAAATTATAAATACATAAAATGTATAGATGTATGTGAGTGTATTTATGTATACATAATAAATATACACAGTATACACACATATTATGTAAACACAAACTTTTATTATGGATGCATTATACATACATATAAACATACATATCTGACATGAGAACAGAACATTTAAATAAGCCTTAACAATAATAATAATAATGTGTATGAATCTGGAACAGAAGATTTATGTACAGATTTGTGCCTTATTTACTCTATATACACAGCTGTATAGAAAATGATGCATACATATTTACATAGTACTAGAGAGAGTAAATAATTAGAGATGGGGGATGAATTACAAGCAAGAATTAGGGTTAGAGAATTACAGAACACAGGTAATAATTCCTGTGTTAGTTGTTTAGACTGGAGATGGCATAGGGGAAAAAAAACTGTTTTTATGCCTAGATGTTCTAGTGCACAGAGATCTGTAGCGTCTGCCTGAAGGGAGAAGCACAAACAGGTCGTGTCCAGGGTGAGAGGGGTCTGTGATGATGTTACCTGCCCGTTTCTTCACTCTGGAGTAGTACAAGTCCTGAAGGCTGGGCAGGTGCACACCAATGATCCTTTCTGCTGTCCTAACAGTCCGCTGCAGTCTTCTTATATCTGATTTGCTGGCTGACCCAAAACATACAGTTATAGAGGAGCACAGAACCGACTCAATAACAGCAGAGTAAAACTGTGTCATGTGCGCCTGTGGCAGGTTGAACTTTTTCAGTTGATGAAGAAAGTACATTCTCTGCTGGGCCTTTTTCACGATGGAGTCGATGTGAGTGTCCCACTTCAGGTCCTGAGAGATGGTGGTTCCCAGGAACCTGAATGACTCCACTGCATTCACAGAGTTGTTCATGATAGTGAGTGGGGGGAGAGCTGGGGGGTTTCTCCTGAAGTCCACGATCATCTCCACAGTTTTAAGCGTGTTGAGCTCCAGGTTGTTTAGACTGCACCAGACAGCCAGCTCCTTAACCTCCTGTCTGTAAGCAGACTCGTCACTGTCCTGGATGAGGCCGATGAGTGTGGTGTCATCTGCAAACTTCAGGAGTTTGACAGAGGGTCTTTAGATGTGCAGTCGTTGGTGTAGAGGGAGAAGAGCAGTGGGGAGAGAACACAGCCCTGAGGAGCTCCAGTGCTGATGGTGCAGGTGCTGGATGAGAATTTTCCCAGCCTCACTAGCTGCTGCCTATCTGTCAGGAAGCTGTTGATCCACTGACAGACGGAGGTGGGGACGGGGAGCTGTGATAGTTTATTCTGAAGAGTGTCCGGGATGATGGTGTTGAAAGCGGAGCTGAAGTCCACAAACAGGATCCTTGCATAAGTCCCTGGTTTTTCCAGATGTTGGAGGATGTAGTGCAATCCCATGTTGACTGCATCATCCACAGACCTGTTTGCTCAGTAAGCAAACTGCAGGGGGTCCAGCAAGGGTCCAGTAATGTCCTTCAGGTGAGCCAACACGAGCCTCTCAAATGACTTCATCACCACAGACGTTAAAGCAACAGGTCTGTAGTCATTAATCCTGTGATTTTCTTGTTTCTTGGGTACAGGGATGATGGTGGAGCGTTTGAAGCAGGAGGGGACTTCACACAGCTCCAGTGATCTGTTGAAGATCAATGTGAAGATGGATGATAGCTGGACAGCAGGCTTTGAGGCAGGCTGGAGAGACACCGTCTGGGCCTTTGGCTTTCCTTATCTTCTGTCTCCTGAAGACTTTGCTTACATCTTATATATACACACACACACACACACACACTTATATATTACTGTAAACACTGCATGCAAAACAGAAATAACAGCAAAAGATCACATGATCAGCACAAACAGTTCATAATGCCTTATATTATTTTATGTTATTTCAAGTTGTAAATAATTGATTTTGAAAACGTCATTCAATCATTAAGAACTTTAACTAATAAAAGATAATAAATAATACAAATAATAAATAATAATAAAAAGGTAAATCCGCTCTGTTTTTATCTGCTCATGAATATCAATCTCTGAACAGCTGTTTTCTGGAGCGGGAATCCCTGCGACGTCACGCTGCACGTGGAGCGTTCCTCAGGCGGAGGAATCTCCTCAACTCACTGATGAGCCGCGTCACTCTTCCGCAGGAAGTAGTGCGCTCGCAGCGGTCAGCAGCATCGCGCGCTCCGTTCAGTCAGAAAGTGTGTGGAGCTCGAGTCCGCAAGCCACGGGCTCAGGCATGCTCGGACTAGCAGAGTAAATGGCGTCTTTCAAAACGGATTTATACCAGCATCTGCTGTTTCTTGCAGTATTTCTATCAATCTCAGGTAAGAGCTAGGGATGTCAACGATTAATCGACGATCGATTAATTGTCGATAAGAGACGTAATCGATAAAAGCTATCGATGGTCGATTAAGCAGTTTCATTTTGGGGTGCTTGCAGCTCGTGCGCAAAACACGTGCAAACGTCTGTGAGTGATGGTGAAGGTGCTGGATCTTACAAGAAAATAATTATTTTAATATGATACAAACTTTAAAAGTACATTAAAAGAGATACAGTACAAAGTTCTTTTGTATTGAAATGTAGTAATAAGTCATGTTCAATCATAATTTCCCTAGATAATTATTGCATATCGGGCACTTCGCTTTGACAGGGCTGCGCACGCGAGCAGGACAGTCTATTCATTCATACAACTTGTTAATTCGTTCCTGACATATTAGTTTGTGGCAGCTGTCCATGTTTCATTAATTTGTTCCCTAGAACAGGGGTTCCCAAACTTTTCCATTCCACGACCCACCTAGACAAGTATAATCTATTTCAAGACCCACCAAAATATTTGAGATAAAAAACAATTGACATTACTATAAGCTTAATCATAATTAAAAGCATAATATGGCAGAAATTCAGTATTTAAGAAAAATAACCATTTTATTTTATAGGCTAGTACCACTGTAAACATTCACTACTAATATTTACGTTTTAATTTCTTAATTTACAGACGTTAATGAGTCTAGAAATATGTCCATAAAACCTCGAAACGCACTCACTCCGGTCATACACTATGAACTGTGATCTGCGCTGCGAGTGCTATAAAAAAAAATGTGCCCTCACAACCCAACACTTTTTTATTTTATTTTAGCAAAGCATAAGAAGCGAAGCAGAATTCTCAAACAGTTTAGAGATTAAAATAATTTTTAAATAATTGTAAAAATAATAAACATATGCGTCTCATTTTAAATAAACACTAAAAACCGAGAAGACAAATTTACTTCAGCCAGAAATGTACTTTTGCAATGGTTAAATAAATGTTCAGCTATATCTTCAAAATATCTCTATATAGTGATGATATGGCAAGGAAATAATAGGACATTTTGTAAATTCTGTTATGCTAGCATGTGGAAATGTTTGTATAGTGTTACAATTAACACCGCATTTGTGCCCCGCTCAACCCGTACATGTGAAATGCTTTTTACGGACAGTTTATGGATTAAATGCATATGAAGGAACGAAAACAACAAACTCTTTACATCTCTGGGAAAGATACAGACGATAGAAATTAATGAACAACCTACCTGATCCAGTTTTCGCAACATTTGAATTTTCCGGTGAATGCAATCTCATGCAGAACACAGCGCAGTGAAGTGAGAGAGTTTCTTCTCATTAATAATGCGGACCGAGCATTTTAATAATGAACCGTCGCTCTGAGACCCTCACTGTTATTACAACTCGTGCGCGTCCGCGCTTCAAAACACGCAACGCATGTTTTAAATCCCGGCCTTTTCGTTTCGAAAATCGCACTGAGCAATATTGCAATTCGTAATTAATCTTTGTATATCGTCCAGCCCTAGGAACTGTGTGTGTGTGTGTGTGTGTGTCATTTAGCTGCCGCCAAGTGGCTTTGTGCGACCCACAGTTTGAAAACCCCTGCCCTAGAAAACCCATGATTTAACTTAAATGCGGGAACAATTTAAGTCATAGTAACGAATTCTTAATTCATGGCCACGAAATCTTTCATTTCCCCCCCACACGTTTACCACAGTAAGAGATGCGAAAACAGTGATTTAAAGTGAACAACAATAAAATAAACCTGCGAATCTAGAGGGTGAGACAGTGAGGATTTGGGAAAAGAAACAATAAATAATATTAAATTCGTGACCATCTGGAAAAACACAAAGCCGCATATGGCTTGATTTAAATGTATGCGCTCGACATGAATCAAAAAGCATGGTCGCGATATAACATTTGCCTGCTAAACAATTATTTATCTTATTAACAAAGCTTTGTACCGCACTTGTCATAATACTCACATTAAAATGTTTCAAACGGGTAACAGTGTGTTTTGTAGCAACGCCGGTGGTTCTGGAAGCGATCACTGACCGCGCGTCACAGCCCCACGAGCCGTACTTGCGTTTGGGATCATTTTATTTTAAATCCCAATAATGTCAATTGCAAACATTGCTATGATGTTTTAAAAATAAAAAAACGAGCACCATGAAACCATTTAAAAAGGCGCATTCAGCGGTCTCCGTGACAGGATATGAAACAGCACACAAAGTAATGATCCCGTGTGTAACTACGACGTGCTCTTCCTTTTATCAAATGAGCATAATCACATCTATTCATTTTACCATCCTGCCACTAGCCTTTTATTTAGACTAAAAACCCTTTTCATTCGGGTGAGGAAGCTGGCGTTTTGAGTGGCATTTGCACATCCTGTCATGCCGGTGACTATGCCACTGCAATAGAAGCATTTTGCAGTAGTTAAGGTTAACGATTAATCGATTAATTGATCGTTAATTTAAACGACGATCGATTATGGAAATTATTGAAAATTGACATCCCTAGTAAGAGCGTTTATTTCATATTTGTAGGAACAGAAATGAGTTATGTGGGAACTTATGGCAGGATGTTTCGTGACGTAAATGTCCTGGATGCGGGATTTCATGCACTGAAACTTAAACCTTGCATATAAAACATTATTAAATGTATATTTATTCATAAGTGATTTCCTAGAACTGAATGAACGGTCAGAGCGTTAAATACAGAAACACACTGACTGATACATTGATTTGATTCACTCAGCACGCGGAACACAGTAGCACACTTCAGAGCAGCATCGGCAATCATGCAAATGTTACGTGTTTCAAGAGATTAAAATGATTCTTCTGATCACAGTGGCTTATTGCACATTCACATTTTCCTGATAAAGTGTTTTTAAATTTCATGCATCATTCACATACATTATCGTATTATATTATGCATAACAAACTGCCTCATCATAATCAAATAGTTGATGATATCATGAAGCATGCATATTCTTAGGTGAATGTTTAGGAACTACATATACAAGTTAATCATAATATAATATCTGAAATATATCTGAGAAAAAGAAAGCTATTTGAGTGTCACTTTATGATATTAACAAGCCTTCCTGAGTAATATAATGCATAACAGATTAGTATTAGTGATAGTTACATCATGAAACTTATATTTATGCATTGTCATATCTGACTGAATACAATATGACTGCTATGCTAAACATTTTATAATACTTGAAACATTTTATATTGTGAAAGTTAGTGACACCAAAGTTATTATAGTCAATGTCACCATTTTTGGATATTTTTTTTCTTCTTCCTTCTCTTTATTTCTCTTTATGCACAAAAATAACATTTCAAGCTACTTTATAATTTATGAAGGGTGATGCATCTCATAAATATACTAAATTGTTCCCAAATCATAAATGCATAACATCACAATCTTGAAATGCTCTTCTTTTTTTTTTTAAGATCCTTTTAAAAAGTTTTTTCTTTCAATATTTTTTTCTGCTCTCATAGCAGCTCTATCACGGTGAGCTGCTAAACGTCGTGTGAATTTCATGCTGGGAATGAATTACAGCTCTTCTTTAGACAAGGATCGAGTCTCTTCTGACTTTATGAGCCATGAAAAAGAGGATTACAGCGAGTAATCATCAGGTCAAATATGATTACAGAAACTCATCTCAGTGGGAACAGTTTGACTCTTTCTTCTGTCTGTCTCTGCAGGTGTGCTGAGTTTTAGTGAGCTGTTTTTTATAAAGGAGCCCCATGATGTGACTGTATTGAGGAGGGACGCTGTGATTTTGGACTGTCAGGCCCACGGCGAGGCTCCCATCGGCATCTGGTGGCTGAAGAACGGAGCGACGCTCACAGAGTCGGAGCGCGTTTACCTGCTCACCAACGGCTCTCTGTTCATCTCAGAGGTGGAAAGTCGTAAAGACAAATCAGATGAAGGGTTCTACCAGTGCCTTGCCCAGAACAAATATGGATCTCTTCTCAGCCAGAGAGCCCGCTTGACTATTGCAAGTAAGTTGCATTGGTGGATTTGCCCCGATATGTGTCACTGTTGCTAAAATGTCTTTTGAGATTAAAGGAATAGTACACCCAAAAATGAACATTTGCTGAAAATGTACTCACCCTCAGATCATCCAAGATGTAGATGGGTTTGTTTCTTCTTCAGATTTGGAGAAATGTTGCTCAGCAATGGATGCTCTGCAGTGAATGGGTGCCGTCAGAATGAGAGTCCAAACAGCTGATAAAAACATCACAATAATCCACAAGTAATCCACACCTCTCCAGTCCATCAGTTAACATCTTGAGAAGACAAAAGCTGAAACAAATCCAGCATTAAGACGTTTTTAACTTCAAACTGTTGCTTCTGGCTAAAATACGAGTCCTTAATCAATAATAATGCTTTCTCCATAGAAAAGGTTGTGTGGTCTGAATCAGGAGAAAAATATGCACAGATCAAGCACCGTTTACAAACCAAAAAAATCCACTCACAAGTTTGTTTAGATTGGTTTTGGACTGTTCTGGCTTGTAAACAGTGCTTAATGTGTGCATATTTCTCTCCTGATTCAGATGAGACACTGGAGGAAGCATTATTATGGATTATCATTATTTTGTCTTCTCAAAATGTTAATTTATGGAATGGAGTGGTGTGGATTATTTGTGGATTATTGTGATGTTTTTATCAGCTGTTTGGACTCTCATTCTGACGGCACCCATTCACTGCAGAGCATCAATTGCTGAGATACTGATGCAATGCTACATTTCTCCAAATCTGATGAAGAAACATACGCACCTGTATCTTGCATGGCCTGAGAGTGAGTAAGTTTTCAGCTAATCTTTATTTTTGGGTGAACTATTCCTTTAAATCAACTACAGCTCTATCAACCTAAACTAACAACAGAGGTCACGTTAGGTTCAGCAACAAGCTCTTTTCTTATTAAGAGCCATTTGTAAGATTGATTTGTCCTATGGCATCAGCTCTTATTGGACCTTTATTTTCAAGAGTACAGTATGTATATGTGTGTTTTCTGCATTTTCTGAACGCTGGAATCTTTCTCTAAAGAATTCCTGACACATTCACGGCACATAGAGGAAGTGCGGAGTGATGGATGAGGCTCATTATTTACAGAGTCTGACAGCAGATTTACAGCACAGAAACATTACATCAGCACTAATGAGTCGACATGAAGGTCAAGATGACATGCTTTAGAGAGATAGACAGACAGAGTGACTGACTAATGTTCAAAAGTTTGGGGTTGGTAAGATGTCTTAATGTTTTTAAAAGAAGTCCCTTCAAGGCTGCATTTATTTGATCAAAAATACAGTAAAAACAGTAATATTGTGATATATTATTACAGTTCAAAATAACTGCTTTCTATATGAATATCTGTTAAACTGTAATTTATTTCTGTGATCAAAGCTGTATTTTCAGCATCATTACTCCAGTCTTCAGTGTCACATGATCTTCAGAAATCATTCTAATATGCTGATTTGCTGCTCAAGAAACATTTCTGATTATTATCAATGTTGAAAACAGTTATGCACAATATCTTTGTGGAAACAGTGACACATTTTATTTTTCAGGATTCACAGATGAATAGAAATTTCATTTGAAATATAAATATTTTGTAACATTATAAATGTCTTTACTGTCATGTTTAATCAATTTAATGCATCCTTGCTAAAAAAAAGTATTAGCTTAAAAAAAAAAAAACTTTTTAATGACTGCAAAGTTAGAAACTTGGTGAAAAATCTGTTTCTGACAATATTATTGCTTTGATTATGCAGATATTTTATAACGTCATATTCTATTCCATGTTTCAAAAGCATTAAACAGTCATTCTTTCTACAGTCAAATATGTTTTAAGTAAAGCACGTCAAATTCTTGATCAGACTGTAATCAGTGTGAGATTATTCTAATAAAAAACATCAATCATCATATGGGTTATTGGCTATAATCTGCTCAGATTGTTGGTTGTAGATGTGATAGATAGCTGGAGGATAGATGAGTGTGTTTGTGTGTGTCCGGAGCGGGGCTGGGGTCAGTCCTGCGCTCGAGGGCTCGCCGGTGTGTGAGAATGTGTCCATTGGTGTGCAAATGAAGGCCGGCAGGTTTGAAAAGCTCAGGTTGCGGAGGACACTAGTGCCCCAGTGTTAAAGAGCACATGACCCCTATTCACAGCGCTCTGCCTTTATATCAGCACCTCCTGACCACAGCCATTGTTCCTGCTCTCCTGTGTGTGTGTGTGTGTGTGTGTGTGTGAGACAGAGGCTTTTAATGGTCCTCTCCTGAGGCTGTGTGTCGTGCTGTGCTGCTTCAGGACAAAAAGCATGTGTTTCTGCTGCTCTCGCTGCATTCTCTTGTTCAGAGCGAAACTTGAGCACTTAGACTGTTCAAGAGCAGTTTTCACTAGGCTGGGTTGTTATAGTTAACTATAACATTTTCAGCATGATAACTGAAATAAAGTAAATTACACAAAAAACATATTTTATCTCAGCTAGTTGCCAAGGCATCATTTCTCATTTTTGTTTAACTTAACTGAAATACGTAAAACTAAATATTAAAAATACACTACATATTTAAAAACTAAATATCAAAAATTTAATTAATACAATTAATAAAAAAATAATAGAAAATATATAGACATATTAGGGGAAAAAATTATAAATATGACAAAACACTTAAAATTATTAAAAATGTCACTTGTTTCCAGATTTATGGGATTTTTAGGTCATGTTTTGAGATCATTTTCAGTCGCCAACATGATCAAAATCGCTCAAATCAAAGCCCAAAGAACAAGCAAACTTTTTCCATATGAAATAAAGTCACAAATGCATCTTTATATCTCAGTTGTTTCTCATAGATTGCAATTAATTGCAAGAAGAACAAATGGAGAACTGCTTCCAGAGAAAATGACACCAGTACTTTTACAGTTTCAGAAGAAGTCTTTTTATATTATATCACATTATAATATATATAAATAATAAACATATAAATTATTTATATATATATCTATGTATACTGTATATTTTTGTGTGTGTGTATAATTTTAATAATATAATTTGGGGCTGTTTTTAATAACTTTAGGTGAAACAAAGTTGAGACGAGACAAAGTTCATACCTTAATGAAATTTCCTTCAAGTTTACTGAGCTTTGAAAGAGAAACATCCGAGTAAAAGCATTCTGTTGCTGTTGTTTACACACACGTGTATGGTAGGTGTTTTCAGGGTTTTTTGGTGGTGATGTCTGAATGTTTGCAGGTGTTCGAGGACTGTAGCGGTGCTCACTGTTGTTGTAAATCTGCTAATGAGTCTTGTATCGTGTAACAGGACAGTGAGGAAACTGAAGCAAATGTTACAGAGTGACAATCTGACCCTCTCCTGCCCTCTGCTTCCCCCGAGAGCCCACGAGCACGACTATAGTGTGGGGTTTACAGAGAGAGCATCATGGCAGTGGAGTAGTTGTGTGTGTTATGGAGTGAAGACAGCGAGTGTTTTACAGGCTGCGTTTAAAGGGGCATTTAGAGTCTTTCTACAGACTCTCTAAGAGCCCGTAAAATTTACAGGTACCTGGCAAATACCGTCAAGACGGACAACAACGGTGCTTGAAGGGAATTGTGGGGGATATCAACTCCTATAACAAAACAGACACATACATTTGAGTTAAAAACATGCAAAACTGGACAATATAATGAATATGGATGAATATGGATGATATATTTGCATTGATTTATCTGATTAAATGCAATTATTTTATCTATTACTATAAATACTAAAGAATAGTATCATATTTAAAACTTTATGTAATCTTAAGTAGGGCTGAACGATTAATTGCATTTGCGATAATATCGCGATATGAGAAAACGCGATTCTTCAACCGCAGAAGAATCATCGTCAGAAAATCAGTGGAGAAAAATCATGTTCAGAAAGAAGACGCGTGACGCTGTAATCCAAGCGATGATAGAAGTAGACGTAGAGGAGTGGGATGAGTTTCTTTTAGCCTAATTTTTACAATGTTTTGTAATGTATTAATTATCACGAGCTGTAATATATAAAAAAGAAGTAGTCATATCCTAATACTGAGTAAATACATTTGGTTCAAATAGCCTGGTATGGCAAGATGTCTTAAAATATATTTCTTTTTTTAACATTTAAACTTAGACCACATTATTAGATTACCTTTTGACTTCATGAATACACTTTAATGACAGCTTAATGCTTTTTTAAAAATCTTTTTTATAATATTTAATATTTTCTTTTTTACTATAATATATATATATTATAATTTAATATAATATTTTATATATTTTTCTATAATATTTATGTGGCATTTTGTTTTTTTATGTCATTTATTGGATAGTTATGTATACATTATTTTATTTTAAATGGAAGAAAAACCTGTTTTTGACCTCAAAATAAAGCACTTTCCCTCTGTACATGGCTGTGGGGACGAGCAGTTTTGTGGAGCTTGGAATTCTTTATAATTAATTAAAAACATATATTGCCACATTGATGGCTCAAGAAGGTGTAATTCATAACACATCATTGTTTCATTTTAATATATATAATATATATATATATATATATATATATATATAT
The DNA here is from genome assembly GCA_023376895.1 of Aspiorhynchus laticeps. Classification (NCBI taxonomy): domain Eukaryota; kingdom Metazoa; phylum Chordata; class Actinopteri; order Cypriniformes; family Cyprinidae; genus Aspiorhynchus; species Aspiorhynchus laticeps. The sequence continues at coordinate 3,540,942 of CM041798.1, read as the reverse complement.
ATATATATATATAAAAAAAAATTGTAACCAGGTGTTTAAGTGTAATATTTCTGTAAAGGCTAGGGACAGAAAAATGGACATTTCCATAGAATGATCCCAATATATTTTAGGCTATAAATATGTGGCTATGTTACAGCTCTCCTTTGAAGCTCTTGTGTTTTTCTCCTTTTCCATCTCTCCAATCCTATTCTGCTCACAGGTGAAGATGAGTTTTGTTCCCACTTTTGTTGCAGTTTGCTAAGTTTTGTAAAAATAGATAAAAGAGTGGTTTCACTGTAATATGTTGCAGGCTCATTTATTGGTAATAAATAATTGATAATAAATAATATTGATGATAATAAATCATCAAAAAATATTGGGCTTGTTTTGGGCTTGTTTTTGAAGCTGCGGTTGCTTATTTGTCTCGCGAGAGTTGGCAACTGTGGTCGGGGGTGTTTTGTGCAGTTGGGCGGTGTTCGCGTCACGGTCTCGCTGATTCCACGTGGAACAAATACAAACTGAAAAACCTGTGAAATCCAAGTTGAAAGGTTCTGAGAATGTTCAACATCTGTATTCATTTTATTGTTTACATTTGTTTTGTTTTCATTAGGAATCCAGCAAGCACTTTATTTTTCATTAATACGAAGCAGATGTCAGTTTTTGTTCAGATCAAAATGTTATGACATTGTATATTACAATTGTAAACTTAAACTGTGAACCTTTAAAGCAGGGTCTAAAAATATATATGGTCTTTTTTATAAAAAAAAATGTATACATGCATTTAAGTAAAGAATCCTGCAAGCACTTTAATTTTTCCCCCTTGACTCGTACTGCACAAAAAGTGGTTCAATAACGTTGAATATTACAGGGACTGATTATTGCAAATGCAGATCCCAGTGTGTTCTGGTTAAACAATTTTTATGTATTTATTTCTAAGGTTTGCATATAGTGGTGTGCTCTTAATGACAGCTTTCCTAAAAATATATCCCATTCCTAAAATAAGAAATATCCCAATATATCGCCTTGCTTACAATATCGCAATATATCGTATCTCAACCCCTGTATCGTGATACGTATCGTATCGCCAGATTCTTGCCAATACACAGCCCTAGTTATTAGTAGTAGAATTCGTAGTAGTTTTGTTATCTTATCAGTATTGTTTGTAGTTTTCTTTTTCCTTTTTTTATAGAAACGCTAAATGACAAACAATATCTTAAGCAGCACCACCAGTCCCAAGTTCAGTCAACATGACAAATACATTCATACATGGTTATTCTAATTACTAAAGTTATATCATCACATACTGCTCAAATTTAATGCTAAATTATCATAATATCATATTATAATGTTTTGACTGACTGATGCTAAGTGAGATATTGAAAAAAACTGCCATTTTACAAACATAAGCTTTATATAGATATAATTATATATAATTGAAAATCATTCAATTGATTATTGTAAATATCATCAACCCTCTATGGACACCTTGGCAATATAATCTCCACTGTCTTGTAATTTTTTTTGTTTACTCACCAGACCAATATTAATTATCTGATATACTATAAAAAATGACAAGCCAATGCAGATTCTATTGCCAAGGTGTCTATAGAGGGTTGATATTTACAATAATCAATAGAATTTGATAGGTGTCTCTCACATTGTCCCACAGAAACATTAAAATAGTGTAGATTAGTGTGCAATGTTTTATAATAATAATGTATTTGTTATGGAGCTGACGAGACGTGAGACAGGCGGATCCATTTGCAAGGCTTTATTATTAAACATGGTCAATACAGGCAGGGTCGGGCAGTAGCAAACAGGTATGGCATGGGCAAGACACAAGAATAATCCAAGGGCAAGCGAGGGTCGGCGATCGGCGTACAATATCCAGAGGGCTAGGCAGAGAGAACAATCCAAGAACACGGGCAGGAATCGAAACACAGGAAATCTAACTAGGAATACAGGGAAACGCTTTGTAGAGTAGCTAGGCTAAACAATACTCGGCAGAGTGTAAGAGAAAGTCCAGAGTTAATATAGTGTGTGTGTGTGTGTGATTGGATGATGGTGATTGAGATATGGTGAACAGGTGCAAGCGTGATTATAGTGAACAGCTGTGTGAGTGCAGTGAATGATGGGAAATGTAGTCTAAGAGTGATCTGTAACTGTGAAAGTCCATGTGTTGGGAGAGTGACCTCTAGTGGTGAATGAAGGAAAGTTCATGGCCAGGATTCGTGACAGTATTCTATTTAGTGTCCATTTCATTAATTTAACATTTAATATTGGGGACATCCAAGTTATTTGACATATTTGAACATTTAAAAAAAAAAAAATAACAATAGTTACTTTCCCTGGTAATTAGTTTATTTTATAATGATGTAACTAACTCAGTTACTATTTGTGAGAAGTAACTAGTAATAGAACTAATTACTTTTTTAAAGTAATGTGCCCAACACTGCATACTATACAATGATTTATTGCTTGTCTTTGTTGAATAATACAGAATATAAAGAGCTTTAAAAAATAACTGCATATTAAATCGCAATCGCAATATTGGAAAAAAAAATCGCAATTAGATTATTTTCCAAAATCGTTCAGCCCTAATCTTAAGCATGTATATATTAACTTAATTGCATAAAGATTTTAATATTTAATGTTGATTAATATATACATAATTTGCATAAAGCTTTAATTATTTAATGCATTTTTTGGACAACTTTCAGGATTTTTTATGTATTCAAATTAGAAACATTCCTGAGTTTGTGACACAGGCCTGGTTATTTTAAGGGTCGTGTTGGGAAACTGCTCTTCTTAAAATAATTACTTATGCTGATTAATGTAATGCTTATTTGCATGCAAATTAAGTAATTTGATGCACAACTTTAATTATTTAATGCATATTTTTTGATGCAGTAAATAGTACAAAGTTTTTTTTATATGTATATAAAATAATTCATTATGCTGATTAAGTTGTTAACAATAACTATTAAATGCATGATCTTCCAGCCTTACACAAACACACACTCACATCAACTGAAGGACACTGAGAGCTCCTGAATGGCTGGTTTTATTGCAGCGAGTCGAGCTAGTGGCCTCCATGCGATTGCTTTCTGCTCCGCTAGTTTGCTGAATTCGTGAAAAGCTTTTTTTCTCTCCGTCTCCTTTTGTCCCATCTGCCCCCAACTGCCCCGGCCAAAGAAGCAGATTTCTTTGCAGGGCATTTGTTTGACCAGATCGATCTGGTCAGGACAGCTGGCGCTTTGCACCAATGGAAGGGCAATTATGCAAACGAGAGAGAAGTATGAAGGGATTTAGTAAAGTTTGATTGCTGCTTAGTTTGTGTTGTTTCGGATGAGAAGTGAGAGTCCAGAGGTTGAGTGTGATTTTAGCACCGTTGTGTGGTGATGGAGGCGACACGCTTTCTTTTCATCATGCTTGTGTTTTTTGACACCACGTGTTGACAGATGTTGTGTGTGTGTGTGTGTGTGCGCATGTTTGAGTGCAAGATTGATGGTTCTACATGTTTAGACCTTTTGCCCTTCTCACCTCTACTCATATATCAGTCACTATCACATGTTTACTTAACTATCTAATGAGGACATACCTTCAACTATTGTCTTATATAAAAACTGATTAGATGAATGCAATTGACCCAAACCCTACAACTAAACTAAAACTATTTCCTTTATATATACATATAGACACATTTGTATTTATATAAATATATGCATTTATGAAACTGTAGGATGTATAGGCCTTAAATCTTGTAAAGATGATCTTGTTATCATTGTAAGAGGTCTTAAATTCCCTCACTGAATGTAAATCCATTGTGTGTGGAGACGGCAGGTCAGCGCTGATGTCAAAGGTGGCCTTCTTCTGCAGTTTAAAATTAGAAACATGCCTGAGTTTGGGACTCACGCCTGCTTGTTTTGAGGGCCGGTGTTGGGAAACGGGTCCCCGAGGGCCTCTAATGTGTTCCTAGAATTCCTGGAATTGCTACAGGAACATCAAAACACTCTTTTCTTTCCTCAATCTGACTGGATGTCTGATGTGGGAATAGTTTGTGGAAAAATTATACTGCTTTTTTTTGTAATGGTGCTTTTAAAGTAATTGCTCTGAGCAGTTGATGTTGAAAATAACATGTATTCTTCAAAAATCATATTCTTTGCTAGGCGATGCTTCAGGCCTCTGGAGTCAGATAATGAGTGACCTGGAGTGTTTGAGTTTGAGATGAGATGTTTGAGGAATTTCAGAGGGATGAAACGGCTTTAGTGCGCAGTGTGGCATGTGAAAGGTTTCCATGGTTTCCCTAAGTGGCAAACGGAAAGGTCAAAGGTGGCTTTAAATTGCCCAGCAGGTTGTGTGCAGGGAAACAGTGGCGAGGAGGGAAATATTCCTGCTAATAACAGACAAAAACATGCCAGCGTAGATCAGCTCATCTCTCTGGATATATAAACACGGCTCCAGATTTATGAGTCCTGACCACCAGAGCTGACTCGATCTAGTCCTGAGACACTGAGGCTGTGCTATAAAATCTAGAGATCTGCCTTGAAGCCCACTACACATATTTGGTAATACGGTATAACATGCACAGTATCCTCTGATTCTGTATTATAATTCTTCATAGTTGGGATTTTTTGCACTTTTGATGCTTTTTAAATTTTTATTGTGTATTGTTTTATTGTATATAAATGTTATTTGAAAAAAGTTATACAACTTGTTTTTAAGAGGATACTTAATCTTTTCAACCTGTTTTTGTAATGTTCAATATCATGATAAAAGCTTCAGTAATTATTGTGATATGAAAATTCGATACTGTCACATGCCCAGCATCATATGGCAGCATCATATATGAATAGCACTCCTCACTTCAAGAGCATGAGATTTTGGTATCAAATTATGTTGAATATTGAATTTTATGCATTTTATTACACAACCCTGCATTTCGAAACAAAAATTTCTGATAACTTGGGGAAAAAAGGCCTAATATGACCTCTTTTGATGATGCTAAGTTCAAAAATATCAATAAAGAATGTTCCATCGCATACAGTTTTTTTTTTTTTTTTTTTTCACAGAATAAGAATGAAGATTTTTCAAATTACATATATGCATCAGCTTTAATGCACGGTAGCACTTTATGTCATTTTTACACATGTTATGTGTACTTACTATTATAATAACAATAAATTATGCATAATTACATGCAAGTAACCCTAAGCCAAACCCTAATCATATAGTAAGTAGGCCTACATGTAGTTAATTAATATTGCTCAGTACCTAAATGTATAATTACACTGTAACAAGGACACCTTAACATAAAGTGTAACCTAATACACTTATCAAAATAACAAAATCAGTTAAATGACAAAAGTTTAATGGCAAATAGAAGTTTTCAAAATATATTATTTAACTTCAAGTCTGCAAAGGAATGGAAAAAATTGAAAAAAAAAATCAGGATTAGGCATATAAAGAATTAGTTTTGAATCATTCAAAAATGTAAAAATGGGTTGAAAATTGAACAAATAGTTGTAATCTGGCTCAGATTCAGACAGGAGTCATGTGTTTGTATTAGTTTTTCTGCTGATTAAGTGTTAATACAAGACTTCTTCACCCCACAAATGGTTGCAAAAGCAAAAATGCTACAAAATGCATCATATTTTCTGAGAAAGTGTGACGTGCTCCAGCAAAACAGACACTATTTTTGGAATCAGCACCCAGAATTAGTAAGAAACAAGTATTGGATCTGATTCAGGAGGACGGTGATATCAGTGCATTTTAGGATTGCATGCATGCTGCTTGAGAATTTGCCAAAATGCATGCATTAATGTTTCTGTCATATCATGAGCGCACCTAAAATATGCTGTGTAAGCAGGCGGTGTGAGTGCTGCTACTACATTTATTTGATCACAGATAATGCTCTCGGGTGACCATTTGACCTGTTACTCTTCAGCGGATCAGATAAGACACAATAGCCGTGCTGTTTTCAGAGCTCGGGGGGAAGATAAGGGTCTCGGGATATTCTCCGGCCTCCCTGCCCCCATATGGCTGAGAGGCCAAAGGCCACAGGGAGAGGTCCTGAGCCTAGCCTCTGATTGGCTTGTGAGGGGCCGATTCTGGCTTCTGATTGGCCGGCGGGGGTCCTGCAGGTCTGGGGCTGTAACTCGCCTGCTGGACGGACCCTGACTGATCCTCAGCTTTTGGGCTTTGAATTCTTCCCTTCTGTTCACAGACGAAGCATTCTTTGCCTCTGCTGTCATTTCTCTAAAGAAGGAGTGAGCGAGAGGTGAGGTCAGGTCACGACACAGCGGGACTGTGTTTGTTCACGGCGCTTGTGCATAATGCATCTGCTTATAAAACCTTAAAACATCTCAAATTACTTTTGCATTAAAGATGGATTAACTGCATCCTATAATACGGCATTTTAACTTGTTAAAGTTGCATGTGAGTGTGTCAGAATCTCTTCAATGGTCTCTAGAGAACAAGCTGAGATGCTTAATGAACAGCTTTCAGTTTTTACTTTGTGAGTGATAAGTGATGTTTTACTCTGATAGAAACATTGTAGTTTTAGTATGTGTGTGTGTGTGTGTGTTGAAGGCTGAAATGTCAGTATGGTGGTGGCATCTCTTACCTGCACTAAAAGATCTTTTAGGGCTCTTGGTAATGATCCGCTTTCAGAAAACACTTACACACTTGTATTGCTTTACCATCACTGACGATCACACTGAAACAGACAGACAGACAAACAGAGAGAGGGTGAAAGTTTCATCCCTGTCTGCACAAGTATTATTTTAATATCAGTCTGTTGAAGGCAGTTAATGCAGTGTTTAGAAGAATATAATCAGAACAAAAACAATGCAAATAAATATGGACAAAACCTGACCTTTTTCTCCATCACGTGTGTCATAGGTCTGTGATCAGCCCATATCACATTCATATGTGGAAATAAACTGCATAGAAATCAGATGTGGCTTCAGTGTGAACAGTCAGAATTCATGTGATTTTTTTTTTTCCATACCGACATTCATCTTAACTACATAAAACAATTGCATAAAATAATATATAAATTGCATGACATGAATCATTACACAGAAAAATAACATTAATTTTGATGTTAAATATGATATTTTTATTATCAATAATAATAATAATAATAGTAATAATAAAACATTTTTTAATATGTATTACATTTATTAAAATGATTAAATTATTTAATAGATAGATATAGATAGATAGTTAGATCTATCTTTTTTGTCACACATACTGTAAGTTCGATCAGAAAGGCTTGTAATGATCTTTCTCTCTCAGTGAAAAGTTGACTGAGTGTTTTTAGGGCTGGAATGGAGATGGAGGCTCTAAAGTTGCACATCAGGGCCCTGGTGTTGCCGTGGTAACCACTGTCCCTCTGTGACCCGCCCGCTGACCCGGTGTGTGCCGATCCACAGACCTGTGCTGCTCTGAAAGCATCTTCTGAGGACCTCGCTGAAACAGATCGCTCCCAAACGGAAGTGTCCACTTCTAGAGTTGCTCTGTTGTGCTAGGGCTTGGTTTCTGGTTCATGTTTGGTGGGCCGGGATGCCTGAGCAGGGATGAGCTTACTGCCGCTCTGGATTTGTTGAGGTCAGAGGTTAGAGGTCAGGTCAGTGGAAGGGACAGACTTACAGATCCTCTTATAGTGCTCACTTAGCAGCTGCACAGCCAAACACAGACTACATCAAGCTGTAGTTTAATAAACTAAAAGATTTTTAATAAAAGTCCATTTCTGGCACAGAATAAATAATTTAAAAAGACGATTGAAATATTTATCTGATAATTCAGACTTTTTTTTCTGAATTTATATATCCTAATTCAGACTTTTTTTCTTGTAATTAGTAGTTTATATCTCACAATTCAGACTTTTCTTCTCAGAATTATGAGCTTATATCTTGCCATTCTGACTTTTTTTCTGAGAACTGCTTTTTTTATCCCAAAAAACTAGAAACTAGTTTCCTTATGAAAGAGTATTTTTTGTATTTTATGAAATGTCGTGCTGTATTGTAGTCCAAACCCTCGGCAGATCATATCTCTTAATAATCACAGCACACTTGTATATTATCATCTTAAAGAGATTTCACCAAACACAGAACATCAAGCTGTAGTTTACAAACCTGATAGATTTTTAAAAGCATTTCTGGCACAACTACAAATTACAAAATACCGTTGAAGTATTATCCCTATAATCAGTGTGTTTTTTTTAATAATTCATTCATTTATCACTATATACTATTACAGTTTTTATTAATGTTTTGAATTAACTTTTTAATTTGTATTTTCAGTATTCAGTCATTTTTAGTAATTTTGATAACTTTTGTAAGTTTATTTTGTAAATACATACATACATACATGCATTACTATTTAGGTTAAATTTATATTTATTTTAGTTTTTATTTATTTCCGGTTAGTCATTCAGCACCTCCATTTTTATCTAACATGTTATTATATCTAATATTTTATTTTAATTTCAGCTTTATTTCAATTAAAACAGTTTTTAATAGTTTTAATTACTGTAATGATAGGTCCAGTGTTGTTTTGACCCTGTTGATTTACTTTGCAGGGGCAAAAACAGCTGAAACCATTTTCATTTTCATTTTTGGGTGTTTAGTTCTCCAGTTTTTATAGGGAGAAATTCCAAATTTCTCAAGATGAACGTGCCACTGCTTTGGAGAATCATCTGTTCAGAACTGATTCAATGCTCAGAAAACAGAGTTCAGCTCTTGGAAACATCTTAAGTACTTCCTCAGTCAGTCAAATCTCTGTCAGGACCCTCTGAGGGTCATGTTTTTGTCCAGAGGGTGTACTTTACATACATTTTAAAACATCATTCTCCACATGCAGCTTGTGATTCATTGAAACTTCTAGTGTGTGACACAAGAATTCCTACAGATTGCATTTACAGACTTTTCATTGTTTTAATACAAATGACTAAAATTGCAAGCTATGCATTGTATTTTATCTCATTCACATGCTAGATTTTTTCTGCGTGTGTGCATGTGGAATTTGTTACCTGCATTGATATATATCATGGCACTAAATGATTATCATATTCATATACTGTGGTATTCATACGCTGCTCCTTCTTTAAAGTGCTTTAAAGGTTTACTATAGTACATAAAAAACAATATGCATTTGTAGGTGCTGATTATAGTTATTTGTTATTGGAATTGTAATTTAACCAGTATTAGCACACAAACACACTCTGCATCCAATAACACCTCTCTGGGTCAAAGGTCACCAGAACTTTTGTCCATAGTGTAGTTTAATTGACGTTCTATAAGTGTCAATCAACTCACCTGCTTTTACAGAATAGGAGCTTTATTACTGATAGAATTATGTATGAAGCTTTTAAATCTGTGATGATGACTTCCTGTCAGTGATTACTTCTTACTTATCTGTGTCTTACTGCAACATTCAGGCCCGAGGCTGATTTAGTTCTTATCTCCATCCTAACATGAGATTTGAGGTCTGTATGTATAGCAGAGCTTCCATTGATTCCTGTTAACTAATTATTGACCGGAGGCTTCTTCAGGGGTTGAGGGGGGCGTGAGGGGGCTGATCTGAATGGTTTTGGGGGGGGTTATGTCTGTTAGTCTGAGAAGGTCAGAGCTGGAGCGCGGCACCGATGTGAAGGCCTCACTAAAGAGACACGTTAAACAAACATTAATGTCTTTCGATCCTAAAACAGGCTGTTTATGGGGAGCTGTGTTTGCTGTGCTGGTGTATTGTGTAATCTTACTGATTATCATCACTCAGAAGAGTCTCTTTAAAGGAATGGAGCCAAGATTATTATGTTAACTAAAACTAAAACCATTAAAAAAAGTTACTTGAAACAAAATAACTGAAATAAAAATTCAGCTAGTTCCCAAGGAAACATTTTTTTTCATTTAGTTTAACTTGATGTATCAAAATAACTAAAACTAAAACTGAAATACAAATATTAAAAACTACACAGACATATAAGAAAAAAAAATATATTACTGAAACTTTAACACAATTTTTTATAAAAACAAAATATAATAATAAAAAATAATTAATTAAACTATTAATAAAAACTGTAACAGCACACAAAAATGAAAATGTCATTGTTATATTTTTAGATGTTATATATTTTCTTTTATTTTTATATAATATTTATTTTATTTTACATTTATTTTTATTTGTTTTTCAGTTTAATTATAATTAAAGTTAAAGGAAATCCACTGTTAAAAGAGTTTTTTTTTTTTTAGTTTATTTTAGTTAAAAGTTTAGTAAATGCATTATATTTCCAAAGTCAATGAATAATAATCATGATTACTTGTGATTTTTTTTTTATAATGAAACAGCCCTACACTTAAATATCTCTTGGCATGAACACTTTCTAATTGAACACAAATGTTTTTGTTAGAGAGAAACATGAAGGTAACAAGCCAAGGGGTTGTGTTTAGTTTAGAGAGTAACACACACGCGCACACACACACACACACACACACACACAGAGTTACCAAAAGGTGTGTGTTATGCTAGCGTGAGGTGTTTGCTGCTAGTGTTTATCTAAAGCTTTTGGTTCAGTTTGACTTGTTCATCTCTGCTGAGTGTGTGAGAATATGTGCTGGATCATCTTACAACCAAGCCTCACTCCTTCTTCTTTTGTCTATTTTATTCATTGTGTTTATCTCTCTCATACCTCAATGGCATGTCCAAATTTACCATTAAAACAACACATTATCCATTCACAGCTCAATAAGTCACTACTGATATTCTTGGAGTCTGAAGACTCTCATAGATGGTAACTGTTTTGTTGTCTTTCTGCAGGTTTATCCACCTTCACTCAGCAGCCAATGTCAATCACGGTTATGGAGGGATCTGTTGCACGATTCACCTGTAAGATCACAGCCACGCCTCCACCAATCATCACCTGGGAGTTTAACAGAGTCACTTTACCACTGGCCACTGAAAGGTAAGCTCCGCCCACCTACTCGAGAGAGGAGGGGCTTAGCATTGACCACTTACTCTTTCTGTAATTTGGTTATTTAATTTATTAGAATACATATAATATGTTTGTTGCACAATTCTCTTACTTTTTACCACATAATGCATGTTCCTGGTCTAATTGCAACTTTGCTATATTTTCATATATATATATATATATATATATATATATATATATATATATATATATATATATAATATATATATATATATATATATACTGTCATTCAAAAGTTTGGGCTCAGAATGGTTGTTAATGTTTTGTAAAGAAGTCAGAAGAAGCTCTCCTCAAGTCTACATTTATTTGATAAAAAAAAATGATATTGTGAAATATTATTACAATTTAAAATAATGGTTTGCTGTTTAAATATACTTTAAAATATAATTGATTCCTGTGATCAAAGCTGTATTTTCAGCATCATTACTCCAGTCTTCAGTGTCACATGATCTTCAGAAATCATTATAATATGCTGATTTGCTGCTCAAGAAACATTTCTGATTATTATCAATGTTGAAAACAGTTGTGCTGCTGAATGTTTTTGGAACGTGATACTTTTCTCAGAATTTTTTGATGAATATAAAAAGTTAAAAAGAACAGCATGTATTTGAAATAGAAATCTAACAATGATTTTCTAACAATTTAAGTCTTTACTATCACTTTTTGTATTAAAATTAAGAGTATAATTTCTTTTCAAAAAAATAAAGAAAAAAAATATGTACTGGCTTGAAACTTTTGAACGGTAGTGTATATTTTTATATATTATATTATATGTTATATATTGTATAAGTGTGTATATTGTCACTTTCTGAATATATAAATTGTATTAAGTGAATGTTTGCATGTCTCAATCCAGAATCACAGTGCTGCCCAGCGGCGTTTTACAGATTCAGGGAGTCGAACAGACCGATGCTGGGAGTTACCGCTGTGTGGCGACTAATATCGCCAGCCGCCGCAGGAGCTCCGAGGCCGAGCTAACCGTGACCGCAGGTTACATAAAGACCTAAACGTCTAGATCATAAGAGTAGTATTTATGCATGCTACAGTATGTATACGTGTCATTTTCATTTGCTCTCTTTATACTTCTCAACAGCTCCATCTCCCAGAGTTCCTCACAGGCCTCGTATCATCGCCGGTCCACAGAATCTGACCGTGGCGGTTCACAGCACGGCTCTGCTGGAGTGCATGGCCACCGGAAATCCTCGTCCGCTGATCTCATGGAGCCGCGCCGACCATAAATCCATTGACGTTCACAAAACAAAGGTTCTTGGCAATGGAAACCTGCTCATATCCGGCGTGAAACCCCAGCATGCTGGGATCTACTTTTGCCGCGCAACTACGCCGGGAACCAGAAACTACACGATTGCAGCCGCTAATATAACTGTGCTAGGTAGAGTAAGTGAACTCAGGGTTTCTGCGGGTCTTAAAGAGTCTTATTTCACCTTTACACAATTTAAGGCCTTAAAAAGGTGTTAAAACAGAGCAAGGAGTCTTAAATTCAAATTCATGGCATTTAATGTTGCATGCACTGAATTTTTTTTTTTATATCTAAACAAAATGAAGTGAGTTAAAACCAAAAAAAGTCTGTTGATAGGAATGAAAATTACTTTCCTGTTTGCATTAAATTGATGCACATTAGCAGATATTTGTTCTGGTTTTAATCATAAACTAACTTCATTCTGATCAATTTCTTAGAAAACGAGTATTGCTAATACAAGACATTTACAATTACTGTATATACCATATCGAGATATTGTGTTCCAATCAATTTGTTCCTTAATTTTTCTTTTTTATTTCTTAAAAAAGTCTAAAAGTCCTAAATTTATCTTCATAAAACCTGCAGAAACCCTGTGAGCATATTCCTTTTCCATTACTGTTGTTATGGCCTTAATAAAAAAAAATATATATAAAAACATTCATTTTAGATTGCACAAATACATGCATTTAATAAATGCATCTGTGTTTATTTTCGTGCAGCGCCGCCGTCTCTCGTGGAGTGGCCAGAGAGTGTGACCCGACCGAGGGCCGGTACCGCCCGCTTCGTATGTGTGGCAGAGGGGTTTCCGACACCTCAGATCACATGGCTGAAGAACGGTGAACCCGTTCACTCAAATGGACGCGTCAAGATGTATAACAGGTACTGCCATGTGAAAAACATCAGTGAATCAGTGCATTCGAGAACATGCATGGGTTAAAACAATAAATGTGTTTCTTGGAAGATTTTTTCGTTGTAGATGCATCTGCTTAAATTGTTTATTGCACCTCAAAACAGCCGTCTTAATCTAAAGCTGTACACGTTTAAAGCTGTAGACTGTAGCTGTAGACGCTGCTGCCCTAAAGCCAGAACCCATTGCTTTTATTTATGTCTGTCTTTATTTTGAGTTAAAGTTGATATTTTGAGCACTACGCTGACGTTGCTCAGGGTTTGAATTGGCTCGTTTGTCTGCTGGAAACTCTGTCCTGCTGAAATATTCATCAGCTGGTTTCTTCTGTGGAACAAGAGAGGGTTAATTATTCAGTGCTCTGCTAATGGTGTTTGAGCTGATTTTCTCTTTGATTTTCCTCTAATTTGTTTTCCTGTCTGGGTTTGTTATGGGATCCTAAAGGCAAGGGTGGGGGGGGGGAGCAGGTCTAGTGCTATTGACGTGCTTGTTTCCACCTCAACATACACACGTTAAACATGCATGTTAAATATATATGTCTAGGTTTATTCCTGCAGTTCCTGCATCTACAAATATTTACAAAACAAAATATTGATGTTACAAAACATATTTTTAAAGTTATATCATATAAAAATAATATATATATTTTAAAATAGAGAAAAGGAGTCACATTTTCCCCCAAATTAACTAATAATAATGAGGTAGTAAAATGTCCTTAATTTTTGTGAAGATAATGCTAAAATTGTAACCACCCCTAATAATAATATTCTAATAATAAATATAATATAATATAATAATGCATTCTGATGTTTCAGTTTTGTTTATAGTAGTTTTCGTTATTCTCCATGGTGGGTCTTATTCAATTCTTAGTAATATAATATAACGATGTTTATCAAAATATATTTTTTTGTTTTATATATTTAAATATATTACTATAATGAGAATATGGTAATAAGATGTGCCTAGTTTTTATGAAAATAATGCAAATAAATTTACCAGTTCAAAAATATTCATCTTATTCAACGCAAAAATCTTTTCTTTTTTTCATACTTTAGAATTGCATATTTCATACTTTTTGATACTTTTTGCAATATTACCAGGTTTTGTGAGATGTCAGTATATCAATGTCTTGAGGCAAACAGGATGTGAACATCCTTTTTATAATGAAAAACTCTTGTTGTTTGTTTTCACAGTAAACTGGTGATTAACCAGATCATTCCAGAAGATGACGGCATATACCAGTGTCAGGCGGAGAATGAGCAGGGTTCGGTTCTGGCCATGGCTCGTCTGATCGTAGTGATGTCAGACAACCGGCCGAGTGCACCCAGAAACATCCGCGCGGACACCGTGTCCAGCTCAGCCATCCTACTGGCCTGGGAGAGACCCATGTACAACTCAGACAAAGTCATCGCCTACTCTGTGCACTACATGAAGGCAGAAGGTGAGCATCTCAGATATAAATGGAGAAATGTGGAGCGGACAGTGGTGAAAATGCACAAGAACCCAATTAAAGGAATAGTTCACCAAAAAATTGAAATGCCCTCACCCTCTGGCCATGCAAGATGAAGATGAGTTTGTTTCTTCATCAGATTTGGAGAAATGTAGCATTGCATCATTTGCTCACCAGTGGATCCTCTGCAGTGAATGGGTGCCGTCAGAATGAGAGTCTAAACAGCTGATAAAAACATCACAATAATGCACCAGTAATCCACACCACTCCAGTTCATCAATTAATGTCTTGAAAAGCCAAGAACTGTGTGTTTGTAAGAAACAAATCCATCACTTAGACATTTTAACTTGAAAACGTTGCTTCCATTATTCCATTATCCATTGAGTCCATCATTCATAATAACGCTTCCTCCAGTGTCTCATCTGAATCAGGAAAGAAATCTGCACAGATCAAGCACCGTTTACAAGCCAAAACAGTCCAAAACAGCTCTAAACAAATATATGGATGGATTTTGATATGAGAGACAACAGGAGATGGACTTTACGGACTTGTATTTTAGCTAGAAACAGATTTAAAGTTAAAACGTCTTAATGATGGATTTGTTTCTTACAAACATGCAACTTTTGTCTTATCAAGACTTTAATTAATGGACAGGAGTGGTGTGGATTATTGTGATATTTTTATCAGCTGTTTGGACATTCTGACGGCACCCATTCACTGCAGAGGATCCAATGCTGAGACAGTGATGCAATGCTACATTTCTCCAAATCTGATGAAGAAACAAACTCATCTACATCTTGGATGGGGTGAGGGTGAGCACATTTTCAGCAAATTTTCATTCTTGGGTGAACTATTCCTTTAATTTAGAAATATTCATGACTTTGTGTGGGAAAGGCTCTCGCTCTGTTCATGACAGTTTGCTGATAGTTGAGTACTCTTTGAGCAGTTTCTGTTGTTAAAAAAAAAAGTCACTTCTGGTTCTGGACGAAAATGTCACGAATCATTTGTTTAGTTAGCGCAATTTTAAAGCATTGGCATTCTTTCAGCTTCTGAGAAAGACGTCCAAATAAAACACCTGCCTGCTTATAAGGAGATAAAGAAGAGAAAACAATGAGACGTCCAACAGGAACTGTTCTGACAAGTGTGAAATCTTTATTAGGGATTTTGCCAGTTACACTTGGACTTCCAGAATTCCAGGCCATTTAGTGGGAGAAGAATAGCTGTAGAGAAAGAATACACTCTGCATCTGCTCTGGAGGGCAAAAAGCATCGGAAGTGATTGAAAGGGCTGCAAAAGGGGGCTAATTATCCCGAGTGTTGGAGTGTCTTAATTTAACTCTGAAGAGGCTTTGGGGGGTTTGTCTCTGTGCGTCAGAGTCAAAGTCTTCAGCGTGGCCATTCAGCGCCGGAACAAGGCCTTTTCTGTTGACTGTCGAGTATCTTGTTTATTGGGTCAGAAATTCAGTTGGGGACTCAATGCTGTAGAGTGTTTCTTTTATTTCAGCATCTTAATGTGGCCTAATTAAAGTGTTATCAGGTGCAGTGGACTTGTGGGAAAACCAGCAGGTGGAATTTGCCTTTAGTTACATTGATAATGCGGTTAATTAAAAGAAGGCTTGGCCATGTTGATTGAGTTGACAAGTTTCTTTTTATTCTGGCACTGGTTTTTAATAGCCACACAGACTAGTAGTTAAAGACTTCATGCATTTTGAGTTATGAAGGGTAGGGAGCATGCATTTCAGACAATACAACTTTCCTCTGCTCTGTAAAAAATAATACAAGATTATTAGAGTATATTTTAAAGAAAATGCCATTTTAGTCTTAAAGTTTCTTGTTTAATTCAGTGTGGTAATTGCCATTTCTTTTTAATTGTGTGAAATATACTAGCAATTTCTGAAAAATGGTTTCAAAGTAAATTCTACATCTTTTTTTTCATTTAGTATCCGTGCATTGCTACTATGCATTTAATGCATAAAACATTTATGCAGTTGGCAGAAGCTTTTATTCAAAGTGACTTACATTGCATTCAAAATATGCATTTTATCAGTTCATACTTTCTCTAGGAATTGAACCCATGACCTTGGCATTGCAATCGTGGGAATGTAGCTGAATTTGCAATGCTTTCCAGCATTGTGAAGTCTTGTCGTGTCCCAACAGGTCTAAATAACGAAGAGTACCAGATTGTTATCGGTAACGATACCACCAGCTACATCATTGATGACCTGGAGGCCGGGCGAAACTACACCTTTTACATCGTAGCGTACATGCCCATGGGTGCCAGCCGCATGTCTGACCACGTCATACAGCGTACACTCGAGGACGGTGAGGAGAGGATGAGGATCAGACGTTCAAACCTTTTTGTGATCTATTAAAGGAATAGTCATCCAAAAATTATAATTGAAAAGTTTCTTCCTGGGAACAGATTTGGAGAAATGTAGCATTGCATCACTTTCTCAGCAATGGATGCTCTGCAGTGAATGGGTGCCGTCAGAATGAGAGTCCAAACAGCTGATAAAAACATCAGAATAATCCACAAGTAATCCATACCACTCCAGTCCATCAGTTAACATCTTGTGAAGACAAAAGCTGTGTGTTTGTAAGAAACAAATCCATTATTAAGATGTTTTTAACTTCAAACAGTTGCTTCCGGCTAAAATACATGTCCATAATCCATAATAACGCTTCCTCCAGTGAAAAAGTCCATCTCCTGTTGTCTCTCACATCATAATCCACCCACTTATTTGTTTAGAGCTGTTTTGGACTGTTTAGGCTTGTAAACGGCACTTGATCTGTGCAGATTTCTTTCCTGATTCAGACCAGACCACTTTTTCACTGGAGGCAGCATTATTATAAATTATGGATTTTGGCCAGAAGCAATGGCTTGAAGTTAAAATGCCTTAATGATGGATTTGTTTCAGTTTTGTCTTCTCAAG
Source organism: Aspiorhynchus laticeps (assembly GCA_023376895.1). Taxonomy (NCBI): domain Eukaryota; kingdom Metazoa; phylum Chordata; class Actinopteri; order Cypriniformes; family Cyprinidae; genus Aspiorhynchus; species Aspiorhynchus laticeps. The sequence continues at coordinate 3,523,423 of CM041798.1, read as the reverse complement.
ACATTAACAGATGGACTGGAGTGGTGTGGATTACTTGTGGATTATTGTGATGTTTTTATCAGCTGTTTGGACTTTCATTCTGATGGCACCCATTCCCTCCATTTTACTTACGATCGAGCTGGGTGAGCTGCGGTATTTGTCTTTAAAAAAGCTGCAACAGTATATCGTTGTATAGATTATATAACTCTATTTTCCCTGAAATCAATTTATAATGCTAATCATTATTTTTGTACTTTTTTTAGACTTCTATATGTTAATGAGGTCTGTTACGGCTGCTTTGTGGGTTTGCTAATGGGTCCGTGATGTTCGTAAGTACTGTATGTCAGTAAATGTTATCTCTCGTTTTTCTCTCTCTCTGGGTCAGTTCCCTTGCGTGCTCCTGAGTTGAGCCTCACCAGCCGCAGTCCCTCTGATATCCAGGTGTCATGGCAGCCTCTGTCTCATAAGCTGAGTCGCGGCCGTGTGTCTGCATACCGCCTCTCGTACAGGACCAGCACAGACGAGGCAGTGACACAGCTGGAGCTCTCAGGACACAAAACCCATCACCTCCTGGAGGGTCTTCAGCCCGACACCACATATCTGCTCCGCATCGCTGCAGCCACCAGCGTGGGATGGGGAGAACCATCAGCCTGGACATCCCACAGGACACCAAAGGCTTCCAGCACTAAAGGTGAAACATCTATCTATCCATCTATCCATCGTCCTATCTATCCATCTATCGTTCCATCTATCCATCTATCTATCCATCTATTGTTCCATCTATCCATCTATCGTTCTATACATCTATCTATCAGTCTATGCGTCTATCCATCTATCGTCCCTCTGTCCTTCTGTCCGTCCATCCATCGATCCATCCATACATCTATCTATCTATCATTCTATCTATCCATCCATCCATCCATCCGTCGTTCTAGTAATGTACTATAGATTGTCTAATCCATGTTGGTGTTGATTGTTTGGTCTGTTTACATGTGAATCTTCTGCTGTGTGTAAATACTGTAAAACCTTCAACAGACATGCTTTGAAAAGATTAGTGTGAATCCTGCTCTCTTTCTCATTGCTCTGGGCTTATAATCTTGTTAAGGCATTGCATTTGCTCCTGCATGACCTCTGACCCTTCTTCTCATCCACATTGGAAAGGTTTTAGTCATGGGTTATAAAGCGAGAGCCGCAGGCCTCTACAGATCCTCCATTTTTCAGAGTCCCACCGTAAGCCTCAGCTCACATATCAAACTCTGTCACCTGTGATCTACAGGAACCCACTCTGTTAGATTACTGTGGTTAAATTTACCGCTTACAAAGATACAGCAGAACCACAGGAAACTCTGCGGGAGTGTGTTTAATTAAGCTGGCATTGATTTAACCCCGGTGGCGTTCCTGTGAGGTCCCGTCTCGTCTGGATGAGGGAGATTCATAGCAGCAGTTGTGGCCGATAAATCTTGAAGATTTGTTCTCCTGAGGTTACAGGGCTGCTGGGGTCTGTGCTTCTCCATCAGATTTAAACCGTGCAGTCTGAAATTACAGCATTTTGTAGTCTGAAAAGAGAAAACGGTTTTAATGAAAGCGGTTCTCAACTCAACATGCATCCTCTTAACATAACTTTACTTGTTCATGCATGAGATCTATGATTGGCTGATAATGTGAAGATGCATTTCTAAATGGCTGTGTATTGTTTTCCCACAGTGCCCCTGGCACCAGAGCTGCAGCTGGAGTCTCTGAACTGCACGACTGTGGTTTTGCGTTGGCATCTCCCAGCGGGCAGCGCCACTGGACTACAGGGCTACAAATTTTCCTACCATGAAGAGAGTGAACCAGAAGGACTGCCGACCCAGATTCCCCCTCACCACCGCCAGCACACCATTGGAGGCCTAGGTGAGTGATAGTGACAAAACACCTTATGAAATCCAGCAGCTGTGCACAGATGTACAAAAATAGGGCCTCTTTTTTAATTTTCCAGGTTTGTTGTAGTGGCAGTTTGGGAGTCTTGAGCTATTAGAGAGGGATGTTAGCTTGTCTAAACACTGGACATGCAACTTTCAGTCCAGTGTTCAACACTGAATAGAGCAGAATTGTGCACCGTTCAGAATTTAATAAATCAGTTTCTGAGTTTCTGAATTTCATTTGAATTGAGGATGCAGAATTGCAATTTGAATTTAAATATAGGAAAGTAGAATTAAAATGAACTGAAATTCAAATAAATTTGTACAGTTTTAATTCAGGTTTCTTTGAAAGAGTTGAAAAAAGTTTAAAAATGTGAAGGTTTGGTAACACTTCAGTATAGGGACAAATTCTCACTATTACAGTGTTTCTCAGTTGCTTTGGTGCGTTTCTCGAATCAGAAATGAAATTCTCAAAACTACTTGTTCAACCTCCACATCATCTAGTCACTTGTGCACATCATAAAAGCAGTTTCTCATTCTTTTCAACAAGTTGTGATTGCTTTGGTACATTCATGCAATTGATTATGTACATTTATCTGCGGTTTCCTACATTATCAGTTGCTAATGTCATGTTGCTCCAAATCTATTCTATAGTTCTCTGTGCAATAGTCTTACCCCTCAAAACATCTAGTCATTCGTTCATCGTATAAGTCAATAAAAGCAGAATGGTTGATCTAGTTGTCATAAACTGTCAGGCATATTTTCTACATATTTCTATTAGACTTTTTGTAAATTTGTCATGAATTGTGCAGGTGAATCTTGACTTTCTCTAATGAAGAGAATGTAGATCAACCAATGATAAACCAGTTTTCTGAAATAGCTCAAAGGTGCATCTCATGACCCTTCAATTGGTAAGCATATATAGACAGAGGACAACACAAGAGTAACAAATTCTGACAGTGGATGAACATCCAGAAAACCATCAGGGTCAACAGCTGAGAGGAAGAAGAGGAGTAAGGATGCATGGTGGAAGTGTACAGAGGCAAAACCGAGGAAGAGACAGAAGAGGCCAAGGACAGAGGCACAAATCAGATGAAATAAGGGCCACTGTTGTGGACCATGTTGTCAATCATGGCCTTACAATGGCTGAAGGGTGCAGCTAAATATTGGGAGATTGACCATATCCTCAATACTGTAATTCAAACATTTCAAAACAGTCTCTTTCAATCAATATCCCACATACAGTAATGTGTAAATTTGTACTTTTGAAAGGATATATGGCATACATAAGAAGTGCAGCCTTGTCATAGTTTACATCAGGTAACACTAACAGAGAACACTGTTATATTGACAAGACTAAACATTTTGAAGATCTTGTTTGTGAACAAAGACACAATAACTTTTTATTCTGATGGCACTGATATGTTCATTGACATAAATACTTACTTTTGAGAGATGTGCTAAAGATTGTGAGTAAGTTACAGGCTTTTGCAGGTAATACACTGTGTGGGGCTATTAGAATGAATTGTTTTGAGAAATGCACAATACTTCTTTGCAAATATTAAGAATGATTTGAGAAATGCACCAAAGCGACAGAGAAAAACTGTAACTTGTTGTAGTTTGTCACACTTTTGTTTTAAAAGTGTGAGATTCATGCTGAAAACAGCCAGATGTGATGCCACACACTCACAGACTCTTCTCATCTGCCTGATGCATGTTCTCATGTTGTTTATTGATTATTCTTTCTTATTTCTGTTCATTGCTTCATCCTGAGTCTCTAAATGAACAGGCCAGTGGTTTGCCAAGAACAAAAGCACTCAAGTGTTTTTCAGATATGTAGATTTGTGGCTCTCCTCCCTAAACTCCCAGTGACCCTCCCCCTGTGACCTCTGACCCTGCCAGCCCACTGCCTCAGTGCTGGGCAGTGCTGGTCTTCCCATGAGTCTCTGGAGGAGGGCTTTGCAGGGTTGTGGTGTGCTTGCCCTCTCGTGCCCCTAAAGGTCACTCTCATCTGGGCCTGTAGTTCAGTGGTGGTCATGAATGCTGTCCCACAATGCTTTGCTTGACCAGTGGCCATCTGTGGCCATAGAGAGGTCAGCCAGCTGGTCAGCAGCTGATAGAATGCACTGGACACAATATTTGCACAAGTATTACATGAAATCACTGTCATCTGCTGATTGGAATTTAGTTTAATGTAGGTATGGGTCACCATACTTGGCCACACGTCACTTCACTTCACTTCACTTCACTTCACTTCACTTCACTTCACTTAAAATGCAAAAAGATTTTAAGCTTGTTTTCTAAAAATATGAGCAAAGTTAAGTGAGTTTATTCTTAAAACAAGAAAAAATAGGGTCAGAAAAATTATCTTTTCCCTTATTTTTTTGACCCCATTGAAAGATATTTTATCTTGTTTTAAGCATAAACTCTTTTTCAGAAAACAAGACTTAATATCTTGTCATTTTGCATCAAGTAAAATAATTTTGATTTTAGAATGTTTAGGTAACTGTACTGTAAAACAAGATAAAAATACTGACAGAAAACAAATGTTGTAGTGTAGATTATGGTATATGGTGCTATAATTAAGCCAGACAGACTGTTGTTTGTTTTTCAAACAGAAATGAGTTGAAATTTGCCGTTACTGTGGATGTACTTTAGTTTGTATTGGTGCTGTATTCAGAGAGATGTGAAGGAGCTGTGGACGCCTCTCAGGGAGAGTTACGGTCTCAGTCCAGGGGAGGTAAAAAGAGGAGCAGAGAGAAAGAGGAGCTGTTGTTGGGAGCTTTACGGTGTGTTTTATGACCGAATGTGGGACGAGGTTCACATCAAAGCCCCTCATACAAATCCTCCAAACACACACACACACACACTCACAATGACAACCATTTAAAGCAAGTAAACCTGGTAACTTTCACATGATTCATGATGAAAGCTTCACATTTCTGTTTTTGAACCCTATGTCCTTCCACTGTAAACTGTGAAACTAAATTAGTTTCTGTGGTAATGGATGTCATGTTACAGATGCCGTTGAGTGTGTTGTACATGATGTTTGTTGCTTGTTTTTCCCTCTGGTGTGTGTCATTCGTGATGTTTAGTGTAAGGGGTCTGAGGGTTACTCTTTAATTAAAGCAGGCTCATTCATTAGCTCGTCTGAGCTGACCTCAGAGCAGCGGATGGCCATTTTCTGCATTGATTTTCCTCAGCTCATGAGTTATTTGAGTGTGTGAAGCTTTCCAATTGGTGGAGATTTGCTAGTAGTGGTGTTTACTAAGTCAACACCCTAGACCCTAGCAACTGCATAGCAACTCGATTAAAACACTAAGAACATCTTAGCAACCCCATAGTGACGCCCCAGAAAGTTTATTTATATAGCACATTATTTTATACATAATGGTAATTCATTCATAAAAAAAAAGATTTAAAATATATTCAAAAGAAGAAGAAAAAAAGAGAAAAATACATAAAATGATGCAGTGCAATCAGTATTCGAACATCATGGTAAGTTTTGCACGTTTCTTCAGAAATGGTCAAAATCTAGTTTATTTTTTGTAAATATTTGTTTATATTTCTAATATTTTTTCATTATAGTGAGGTAAGATATTGTGCATATTTCTTTGTCACTCATGCTCTATTTTGCTAGAAATTATAAAAATTTGCAAATATCTTCCATGAGAGATATTTGCATATATTTCTTATATTTTTGCCCATATTTTTTTTTTTTGCCCATTTCTAAGCTTTTGCTGATTTTTGGGGGCCTTATGTCCCAATTTGCCAGTGATGATAAAAAATAGTTTATCTTTTTGTAGATTTTCTATGTTAGATATTTGTATATATTTCTAACATACAGTATATTTCATTAGAGTGAGGTAATATATCTTGCATACTTCTAAGCTTTTGCTGATTTTTCAGGGACCCTCATGCACGCTTTTGCCAGAAATGCTAAAAATCTGGTTCATTGTTTTGGATATTCCATGATAGACATTTGTATATATTTTTAATATTTACATTTCTTTGAAATATTTATATATATATATATATAGAGAGAGAGAGAGAGAAATATAGAAAAAATATATATTTTTTGTAGATATTGTAGATATTTTATAGATATTTGTATATATTTTTCATGATTTCGGCATACTTTATGGACTCTGAAGACACTCAAACAATACACTTCAGAACTATAGCTGTTCATTAACAGTTCTTGCTGTTGTTTATCACTATTACTGTGATATGATCAAACCTGGAACACAGTGCTTCCCGCTGTGTCCCTCTGGTGGGAAACAAAGGGATTGCAGGGGGTGTGGCCTATGCAAAATCAATCATATTCAAATATTCTGTTTTACATTCTATAATATCAGTTTGAAATATATCAAAATTTCCATTTCATTATAGTGAGGTAATACACCTTGCACATTTCTAAGCTTTGGCTGGTTTTCTAGTATGATTTGTCCTGCATGTGCGCTGCTTCCCGACCCTCTCGACAGGATTTGACTTGCCCAGATTCCAGGTCAGAGGTCAGAGGTCAGATGTCCCCCTCTCTCAGTGTGTGGTTCATATCTGCAGGCTATTGTACCGGAGGAAGGCTGTTGTTCAGGGTGGTTTAGGGTTCGAGGTGCTTCTCTTGAGTACGTGCTCTTTTGCATTGGCTGTGTCTCAAACTGAATGTCAGAGTGTTTTGATAACTCTTGATTTCAGACAAACTTCCAAGGCACCATCACATCACATGTAATGATATAGGATGAATTCAAAACAACTTTAAATATGGCATGCAAATATTTAATGACTGCAGTGCTTATTATATATATATACAACCCCAAATCAGAAAAAGTTGGGACAGTACGGAAAACGCAAATAAAAAAAGAAAGTAGTGATTTCTAAATTTACTTTGACTTGTATTTCATTGCAGACAATATGAACACAAAATATTTCATGTTTTGTCTGGTCAACTTCATGTCATTTGTAAATATACATCCTTTCCTGTCATTCAGACCTGCAACACATTCCAAAAAAAGTTGGGACAGGAGCAATTTAGGGCTAGTAATGAGGTAAATTGGTTAAATAATGATGTGATTTGAAACAGTTGATGTCAACAGGTGATTGTAATTATGATTTGGTACAAAAGCAGCATCCAAGAAAGGTCTAGTCCTTTAGGAGCAAAGATGGGCCGAGGATCGCCAGTTTGCCAACAAATACATGAGAAAATTATTGAAATGTTTAAAAACAATGTTCCTCAAAGAAAGATAGGAAGAGATTTGGATATTTCACCTTCAACAGTGCATAACATAATTAAAAGATTCAAGGAATCTGGAGGAATTTCAGTGCGTAAAGGACAAGGGTGCAAGCCTAAGCTGAACAACCGTGATCTCCGATCCCTCAGGCGGCACTGCATCAAGAATCGTCATTCATCTATAAGCGATATCACCACATGGGCTCAGGACTACTTTGGCAAACCTTTGTCAAGTACCACAATACGTAGTTACATCCACAAATGCCAGTTAAAACTGTACTGTGCCAAAAGGAAGCCCTATGTTAACAGTGTCCAGAAGCGCCGTCGACTTCTCTGGGCTCGGAGGCATCTGGGATGGACCATCACACAGTGGAAACGTGTACTGTGGTCAGATGAATCAGTATTTCAGGTATTTTTTGGGCGGAATGGACGCCGTGTGCTCCGGACCAAAGAAGAAAAGGATCATCCAGACTGTTACCAGCAACAAGTCCAAAAGCCAGGGTCTGTCATGGTATGGGGTTGTGTCAGTGCCCTTGGCAAAGGTAACTTGCACTTCTGTGATGGCACCATTAATGCTGAAAAGTACATAGAGATTTTGGAGCACAATATGCTGCCTTCAAGAAGACATCTTTTCCAGGGACGTCCATGCATATTTCAACAAGACGATGCAAAACCACATTCTGCACACATTACAAAGTCCTGGCTGCGGAGGAAGAGGGTACGGGTACTTGACTGGCCTGCCTGCAGTCCCGACCTGTCTCCAATAGAGAATGTGTGGCGCATTTTGAAGCACAAAATGCGACAACGAAGACCCCGTACTGTTGCCCACCTTAAGACTTGTTTGCAGGAAGAATGGGACAAAATTACACCTGAAACACTTCATCACTTGGTGTCTTCAGTCCCTAAACGTATTTTAAGTGTTGTGAAAAGGAATGGCAACATTACAAAGTGGTAAATGCTTTACTGTCCCAACTTTTTTTGGAATGTGTTGCAGGTCTGAATGACAGAAAAGGATGTATATTTACAAATGACATGAAGTTGACCAGACAAAACATGAAATATTTTGTGTTCATATTGTCTGCAATGAAATACAAGTCAAAGTAAATTTAGAAATCACTACTTTCTTTTTTTATTTGCGTTTTCCATACTGTCCCAACTTTTTCTGATTTGGGGTTGTATATATATACTGTATATTTATTTCCATTTATTTGTTATTTAAAATTTCTTAGTTTTCCCCCCTAGCTATTGTTTGTGGGCTCACGCACGTCTTACTCTCCATGCGATTTAAAGTGTGTTTTGTGTGTCATTCCCCGTCTAAATACTTTCTTTATCTCTCTCTGAATGCTGATGGCCTGGAGAAAGAGGCCTGACGTGTGTGCCTGACCTCTGACTCCAGATTCCTAAGGAGTTTTATCTGTGTGTGAACCTTGACCCCTGACTGGCTCCACGGTGCCTCCTCAGAGCTGTGGATCTCAATGCCACACACTATTTACCAAACCGTCCAATCAGGACAGGACTGCTGGGTTTGGCCCCGCCCCCTCAACCCCTGCTCTATAGATCCAGATCTCAGTGGCAGTGATGTCATCTGTGTGCATCGATCAGTCTGACTGATAGTGGTCTGATTCACCAGGCTTTAAAGAACACGTTCTGTCAATATCAGTGCTAATCTAATGCTTCATCTGTCTGAGATCCATATCTAGGCCTGTAACCCTGGATCTGATCAGAGTTTATCAGCACACTCGTTGTTTTCTCTAACAGTCAACTTCACTTGTTTGATTATGATGCATTCAGTTTTCATGACCTCAGATTAATTCATGGCAGTATTGTTCTATTGAAAAACATTTTCGGTACTTAAAAAAATAAAGCAGTAAAAATAAAATATAAATATAAATATTAGATGAAAATAAAATATAAATACTAGATGAAAAACTTTCTGAACAGTTCTAATGAAAATGAGAAATGTTGTCTTGGCAGCTAAAATGAAACTTAAGCAAAACCGAAGAAAAAAAGAAAGAAGAAGAAATGTATAAAAACAGACTAATAAAATGACAACAGCACATAACAAAACTACTGCAAATATTAAAACTGAAAATATAAAAATAAAAACATATTCAAAATAAAAGCTATTATACTAAAGAAACGTTTTTATACTAAAGAAAACTAAAACCATAAAAACATGTTTGTTACTTGAAATAAAATAAATGTTAGCTGAAATATTATAAAGAATCATTTCTCATTTTTGTTTAGTTAAACTTGAAGTTCTAAAATATCTCAAACTAAATGAACTGAAACAAATAAATAAAAATTAATAAAACTATATAGGCATATTGAAAAATAAACTAATAAAATGATACATAACACAAAACTTTACTAAAACTTCAAATTAAAGTGGAAACTGAAAATAAAAACAAAATGTAATCCAAATTAAATAATTGATATTAAATAATTCATATTAAATAATTGATTTTTCACACCACATAACTGTTAATACGAATAGCCCAAAAGTATATATATTTTTTTTAAATAGTGGAAAAAAACCAGAATCACAAATATACACTTTAGATATGTATTTAAGTACTATATTAGTGTTAATGTACATTTTAACCCTTGTGTCTTGATGTTGACAAACGTTCATGTCCATGTTATTTGTTAATTCAGTTGTAGAATCTGAAGCTCAGAACAGTATTGAATCTGTGTTGTGTAGCGCCACCATGTGGCCAAAGTCAACACTACAGGACAGTACGGTAACACTTCAGAAGCTGTGAGTAGCTCCAGAGTGCACCCTGGACGATGGGGCGGGGCGACACATTTGGGCGACACCCACCCCCAATTCTATTGGTTTATAACACGGCAAATCTTATTGGTGTAGACCCGAGCATGCATTCCTTTGTGTACGATTTTGTAATTGATTTGGCCATATTACAGAAATATTATGTGCTAACTCTAGAATCATAGGCCTGTCTTAATTATTATCTGTTTAGTAACCATGGTAATTTTAGTCAGATGAAGACATCATTTACAAATAAACTCTTGATGACTTCACCTCCGGGTTCTTCAGGCTGAATAGCGCTTCATTCATATTTCCTTGAGGATCGGCAGGCCGCAGATCAGCACTAAATTGGGATTTTATACGCAAATTATGATAATTTAGATCTATTTTAGAGATGGACAAACACGAACATAAGCGGCTGATTTTACGTTTTAAAGCACAACCGTTTTTGTTGTTGTTTGCGTCACAAACTTGTAGGTTAATAAAATGTTTTCATGGCAAGCAGTGTTTCCTTGTTTATATCTTAATAAAATATTTGAGCCTATATTGATTCTCTTACAATTTTAAAGGTTCCTATAGTAAATGAGTGCCCATGACATCAGATATTAAAAATCCAATTTCTGTATCCACATCCTCATTATGTGCGTGTTCTAATCTGTGTACGAGATGAATTTAGATTCAGTTATTAACACTCGATCATTGTAGCCATATAGACCTGCATAACTATCGAATAGTAAATCACTCAGAGCTGTAAATCTGTGGACTAGGTACATGAGCACTTTTAATGAGTAAAAATAATTAATCCCTTCTCTGTGATTAATATTTTATTTATTTATTAAAGACTATAATAACTAGGCCTACTAAAAATCTAAAATCAATATAGTACAGTGATTCCTGGTTCTTTTTAAAGGACTGAGCCACAAAACCAGTAATTGAATTTGTGCATAGTCTATATAGCCTATAAAAGTATAAATAAAAATGTTGCAGAGAAAATTAACATTTATTGCTTAAATACGCACTAAAGCACATTAATAATAACATTTGCTGTAGGTCAGAATTAATAACAGCTGTTTTAGTGAACAAAAAAACATTTAAAATAGGCCTATATGCAAAAAAATAAATTAAAAAATAAATAAAAATTGTTTCAGCAAGGTTTTTATTCCCATTATCCACACATAAAACCTCAGTTCACGCTGATGGACTATTTGGTATTATTGTCTTATTTGTCATCGCAGTTGTTCTTTAAAATAAAACCATTTGCGTGTTTGTCCTGTCTTACTGAACTACAGTGTATTATCATCGTACGTTTTTGCTTATCCACCAATGCTAAAATAAAGAATATGGCTACATATAAATATACATTATACATAACAGCTAAATCTCAAACAGTGGATCATTTTTATCAACATCGCCCAGCTAAAACTGCTCAATGTTTAAGTATATCTGCTTCTGTGAAAAGTGCAATAATATCTGACTTCATTTAACGTGCAACCCACCTGTTGAGGACCACTATTTAAGTTCATCACACAGAAACATAATTAATATTTCTCATAGGTGAGGCTATTTATAGCATAGGTAGGACTATATCATGGCCACGAATTAAGAATTTTTTCCCCAGATTTAATTCGTGAGCCGCTCATATTACACAGCTCTGTTCTGCCCGAAGTACTGAAGTACTCGAGATGCCGCCACCAAGCGTTTGATAGGAACTTAATCTAACTAATTCGTCATAAGTTAAAAAAAATTGCTAATTGATTCTAACTAAAATCGCTGTTGTTAGCACTTAATATTTCTGTAGTACAGCCAAACAGCGTAGATAATTCATAAAAACGTATATAAAAGAATGCTCATGCGCAAACGTCTACACCAATAAGCTCTGCTGTATCATAAACCAATGAAATTGGGGGTGGGCGGAGCGACACGTGTCGCCCCGCCCAAATGTGTCGCCCCGCCCCATCGTCCAGGGTGCACTCTGGAGTACTTGGAAGCTGTGGCTGTTTCTAATGTGTCACTCTAAAATCATTTAATATATATTTAGAAATAAAATCATTATAAAGAATAAATACTAGCTTTTTTCGATTTTAAAATGTGCATATTAGCATGTTTAAGATCAGGTGTTGTGTTAGTGGTTTACCTGACAGAGGTCATGGAAAAGCTGGAAATATTGGGGAGTTAAAAAAAAGAAGTAATTTCCAGCTCTGAAAAAGTAAAAAAAAAAAAAAAAAATCTGTAGTTCATTCTCATTATTCTATACAGTATATTAAATAATATTTCCTTGACTAAAATGTCTATTTGTGAGTGGCAAATGTATATAATATTTTTGTATTTTAGTCGATGCAAAACAATTACTTGGACAGCAACTTTTAGAGTGCAATTTTTAATAAGGCTTTCCTGTGAATTTCATTTGAATATGTGATGAGCCCAGATGATCAGTTTCTGATCAGTTATCAATTTTTCTGTCAGTCCGAGGTCTCTTTATGATCATCGAGGTCGTGGTTTTGGTCACGTGACTGACCTCTCTGTGCGTGTCTGTGTGTGTTTCCCATGGCCTTTGGGGCTCTGGTTTAACCTCTGTGGTCCGGTTGTGAATGGGATGCGGCCGCTGGTCAGTGGTCAGTCAGTGAGGGCCTGAAGCAGATGGATGAACTGAACGGGGGATGGACACTCGTCTTTTGTGTTGAGCAGCAGGAGGATCGACCGCAAACTCACTGACCAGCACCTCCAGCTCAGGGCATCTGCTAATGATTAGACACACACACACACACACACACACACACACACACACACACACACACACACACACACACACGTCAGCTGACCACATGCATCTGCTGTTACACACACATGTTCTCTTATGCCCCATTCACACATAATCTGACTAAAGCTTTTGAAGATCTGATCACAGATTGCATGCATTACAGAGAGAAATAAGATGCCTTACTAATTTCACAAATGTGACCCTGGAGCACAAAAGCATTCATAAGTAGCACAGGTATATTTGTAGCAATATCCAACAATACATTGTATGGGTCAAAATTATAGATTTTTCTTTTATGCCAAAAATCATTAGGATATTAAGTAAAGATCATGTTCAATGAAGATATTTTGTAAATTTCCTACCATAAATATATCAAAACTTAATTTTTGATTAGTAATATGCATGGCTAAAGACTTCATTTGGTCAACTTTAAAGGCAGTTTTCTCAATATTTAGATTTTTTTGCACCCTCAGATTCCAGATTTTCAAATAGTTTTATCTCAGCCAAATATTGTCCTATCATAACAAACCATACATCAATGGAAAGCTCATTAATTAATTTAAAAAAAATGACCCTTATGACTGGTTTTGTGGACCAGCATCACACATCTTGCTACTAAAGATGTGTATCAGTAGCAGCACACATCATGCATCATTTCATGAACAAGCTGAACGATCAGAAATGCATCAATGCATGGATTAATTTAGAATTGCTGATCATTTTTAACACAGCATCTCATGCATTGTTTAAAAAAAAAAAAGCAAATTTCTGTTGATTTGTTGCTGTATGTGTGAACACCCAATTAACCCATTCTTAATGCAGCAGAAACAGATTTTAAACTTGAATTTCTTTATTATAGATCCAAGAAAGAAATACCATGTCAAGCTCTTGGCCTATAGTTTCATGGGTGAAGGATACCAGGCAGATCAGACCATCAGCACACCGGGATGTGTTTGTGAGTTCAGACACACAAACACACACTACTATAGTATATTCTTGGCTTAAGTTACAAACATTGTTCAAAAAAATTATATAGCTTCAAGTTTCAAATAACTGTATTGGCATGGCAAGGTTTTACATAAAATGCATTGTAAAATGCATGCACATTTAAACACAAATAAATGCAAGATATAAACACACAAAAAATAAAAGAACTAATACAAATAATATGTATATTTTAGATTTTTACTGCATGAAAAAATATATACAAACAAATAAATATATATAAATGGAAGCATTACATTGAGAAAAAAACAGTAAAGACTTTTATAATGTTACAAAAGATTTCTATTATAAATGCTTTTTTTTTTTACTTTCTATTCATCAAAATTTATCACAGTTTCCACAAAAATATGAAGCAGAACAACTGTTTTCAACATTGATAATAATCAGAAATGTTTCTTGAGCAGTAAATCAGCATATTAGAATGATTTCTGAAGATCATGTGACACTGAAGACTGGAGTAATGATGCTGAAAATACAGCTTTGATCACAGAAATAAATTACAGTTTAACAGATATTCACATAGAAAACAGTTATTTGAACTTGTAAAAATATTTCACAATATTGCTGTTTTGCTGTATTTTTTAATCCAATAAATGCAGACTTGGTGAGCATATAGTGTTAGGATTAGGATTCTGAATTATTTTTTTTTTTGAGTTTGTAGGCTCTATATATAATAGCATGAGTGAAAAAAGATTGAAGTGAATATGCCATTGAAACACATCTTTATGTTTGCAGCGGTCCGTGATCGTCTGGTCCCGCCCCCTCCACCGCCTCATCATGTTTACTCCCGCAGTAACTCCTCCTCCTCTGTGTTCCTGCATTGGGCCCGACCCGCTTTCACCAGCGGACAGACGGTCAACTACACGGTGCGCTGTAACCCGGTGGGACTGCAGAACGCCTCGCTGGTGCTGTACCTGCAGACGTGAGTGTTACTGACACACACACACACACAGATTGTGATGCTCGTCCTCTAATATGTGTGTGTGTTCCTGCAGTGCGGCCCAGAGTTTGATGGTCACTGATTTGGACCCAAACACCAATTATGAGTTTGCAGTTCGTCTTCATGTGGATCAGCTGACCAGCCCCTGGAGTCCTGTGGTTTACCAGACCACACTACCTGAAGGTCAATATATATACTTACTTATGTTCTTATATTATATATGTACTTATACTTTAAATATATATATATATTAGTGCTGTCAAACGATTAATCGCATACAAAATAAAAGTTTTTGTTTGCATAATATATGTCTGTTCTATGTATATTTATTATGTATATATAAATACACACATACTGTATATATTTTGAAAATATTTACATGTATTTACATGTTTATATTTATATTCATATAATAAATAAATATATTTAATATATAAACATAACATATTTTTCTGAAATAAATAAATGCATGTGTGTGTATTTATATATACATTATAAATATACACAGTACACATACATATTATGTAAACAAAAACTTTATTTTGGATTAATCGTTTGACAGCACATATATACATATACACACATATAAATATATTATAAAATAAGAATTACAGTATATGACAATGTAGCAAAATACAATATTGTGATGTGATCACAAGACACAGCCACGTCACATTTGTGTTGTGATTCAAATAGTTTATCCAGAATGACTTAAAATGATTAAAAATAAGTTATAAGAGCAAGCTAGTGTATTAAAGAAGCATTTTGAAAGCAGAAAGAGAACAGAAGGGGCTTCTGTCTTCATTGTGTCTGTTCTCTGATCAGCTCCCACTCGAGCTCCTGTAGGAGTCAAAGTCACTCTGATTGAGGGAGATACGGTGCTGGTGTCATGGAAACCACCTGACGAGCTTAACGTCGCCGTGACTCGTTACACCATCCTGTACGCATCACGCAGAGCCTGGGCGGCTGGAGAGTGGCAGATCCTGCAGAGAGAAGGTGTGTGTGTGTGTGTGTGTCTGTCTACTAAAACCATGAATTCATTTTTTTTACTTGAAATAAAACTAACGTTAACTGAAATTATATATATAACTTATTTTATTTCAACTGGTTGCCAGTGCAACATTTTTCATTTTCATGTAGTTTATCTTAATTGTACTAAAATATCAAAAACTGAAATTAACATAAAACCATATAAAAATTGTGTTCCGAAATTACTAAAACTTTAACTAAAATTAAATTGAAAATGGAAAATATCAAATAAAAACTAAGCCATTATATTAATAAAAACTATAACAGTATCTCAGCGATGCAAAAATAACTTGTCACACATCTTAGTATTTCAGATATAACAACATTTCTTGTATTAGAGCTGAAAAATGGACAGTTTATTTTTGCAAATAAACTCTTCATATATATACACACACACACATATACTGTATATATATATATATATATATATATGTATATACAGTATTTACTGTATATGTGTGTGTATATATATATATACATATATATATATATATATATATATATATATATATATGTATGTATATATATATGTATATGTATATGTATATATATATATGTATATATGTATATGTATATGTATATATATATTAGGGATGTGCGGGTCTAGTCGACTAGTCGACTAAACGGTACAGCTCCTACTAGTCGACACTGAAAACAATAGTCGACTACACGAGAGAAAAAAAAAGAGATGATTTTATCATTCAAATTACCATCATTTTAACGTTACATTTAAAACATTTTAAAGAACAGTTAAAATAAAACTTTTGAAAAAGAATTCATATCAAAATATTTAAATATATAAATATTTTTAAAAGCGTATCTGGGCGGGAACTATAATTTTACCTCACATGCGTTTTCTTCATGTCAGTTGCGGCGAGCTCCACGCGAAAGACCAGCAAGGTCTGGGATGGAAAGGTTTTGTGTAAACTGTGTAATGTCAAATTGGCTTACAATAACTTTACTGGAGCTATGCGTAATCATATTCAATACAGGCATGTATGTGTTAGCTTGGAGGCTAGCCAAAGCCAAATGTCAATCATGTCATACACTACAACCTGCCGCCGCGGTCCGCGATCCTATCCGTTCTTACTATTCCTCTAAACCAGTGGTTCTCAACGTTTTTTTTCCACCGGGCCGCACTATGGTCCAAGTGCAAGTCTCACGGGCCGCACGCATGTCATTAACATATTATGTCAACAATTCAAACCAACCAGATTTATAATATTATTTATAGCCTAAATATTATGATATCTAAACGATTACATTTATTGAAATAAATAAATAATTCTACTCGCCATTAATAAAACACCTGACGCTGTCGGGAGCTGACCAATTTTGTGAAATTCTGTTCGAAAGTAGTAACAGCACAATGAAGTTGTGATTGTAAGTTGCAGAAGACGCGCACGGAAGCGTTACTTGACGCGCGACACTGCAGAAAGTGTGCATTCACAATTGTAGCCTATGTTGATCCAAATATGGAAAGCATTTTCGAATTTAATAATCTGAGGTTCTCTCCAGAGATGTTTTGTCACATTTCTGTTATTAAGGATGATTGCTGCGTAGTAACTATGGGTGTTTCTTTTTACCTGAACATCTTCAAGTGAGTGGTGCGGGACAAAACGAAAGTCCAGCACTCTCTTCACTGCTGATGCTGATGCTATTCTTGTTTGAATGCGTTCCTTCGCTGGCATTCCACATTTCGTTTTCTCCCTTAACAAATTTGTCCATTCTGATGCTCAGTTTTACAGAACTAATGGCTGCTGATGACTATTTGAATTGAATTCTGCCAAAGTGCGCGCTTTTAATTGTTCGTTAAATGCGTAACATTAATTAGGTGAGTACATTGATCTGCTCATGTCTGAAAATAATATTAAAAACAAAATTATTTTACATAAAACATTATAGCTTATATTTATTTAGTAATTTTTTTAAATTAATGTAAAACCTAAAATGAATTGTAAAACTGAAAGTTATTTTTTAATTGTGTTCAAACTGTAATTCAGCATTCAGCATGGTGGGCCGCATTTGGATTCGTGACGGCCCGCGAGCCGCGGGTTGAGGACCACTGAACGAAGACCCACTTCGGTGGTGGTGCGGGATTTCTAGGCTCTTTTCGAAACTGTCTGCTTGCTTGTAGTTATCTCTCTGTGTGCCTGTGACTTTAGTTCCTGCCGAGCGCTTTTTTTTTTTTTTAACTGCAGAATCGCCTCTAGTCCCGTCTTTCTCCAGACCACGTTAACATGATAAATTCACTGAACAAATGCGCACGGTCTGAGTAAGTAAAACGAGCTTTGTTTTGTTTTTAGACAATATAGCCAACATGAAGTACATTTTTAAAAGCCGTTTTAATGCTATTCCTTGATAAACTTTCCTATTGTTTTTTACTTTTGTTTTAATATGCTTAATATGTTGGCTAACGTTATATGAAAATGAAGAATGCTGTCAGTCTATTGATTTGTTTTCCATTTCTGCATTGCTCCAGCCGATCTGAATAAGCTACGCACTGGTTTATGAAGAGTGTATGCTCTTCCTTTATTCTGTTTAACGACCACCTAAAATGAATTGATGATAACGCGAGGCAAGCATACGGCACAATCGTGACCTATTTTTAGCAGAATTCATTGAGGGATTTGACAGTGTGATTCAAAGATTAAGTATTTCAACTGTATGCTGTTATATAGACAAGCACTTTTTTGTGTGCCATTTTTGGGGGGTTTCTAGCTTTTAGACTAGTCGACTAGTCGGATACAAAACTTCCGTTTAAACGACAGTCAAATTAGTCGTAGCGCACATCCCTAATATATATATATATATATATATATATATATATATATATATATATATATATATATATATATATATATGTGTATATTCACACTATTATTATTTTATAATATACTGTATAATCTTTTTTATTATTATTTTGTAGCTGTATATTACTGCCATATGGACATTAATCTAACCAGGGTCATTAAAGTTAACTAAAACTAAAACCATAAAAAAAAATGTTTTTACTGGAAATAAAATAAATGTTAACTGAATTTAAAAAAATCCTAAAAGTTTTTGGACATTTCTAATTTTCATTTAGTTTTACTTGAGCTATGAAAATAAGTAAACCAGTTTAAAAAAGCCATAAAGCTGTTTTGAAACAGTCTTGTGGAAAGCACCGCACAAATGAACTTGAATTGAAATGGAATGTTTCACTAGGTGCCAAAACGGCTCTTGTGTGAACAGCTCAGTGTGCATTAGGTCTAAATCCAGGGCAGTGACTGTAAAAGATGGAATTAGTGTTTATGAGCAGGACTGGCGTTCCACACGGATGTCATCTGTTTTCAGTTACACGCACAGCTCTGGATCTGAACATCATTCCCAGCCTGCTCTGCAGGATAAATCACACTGCGGCTGTAGAGATGTGCTGCTGGCTCAGGAGGTTTTGGGTGGTACTGCTAAGAGACTAGTCTCTAAACCTTTGACTTTTAACCCTCAACACCCTGAATCTGTTGGTCACAAATAGCCACGCGGTTTGCAGTAAAACTCTGATCCTGTGCCGTCACATGAAGATTAAAGAGACAGGCAGTAAAAATCCCAGTTGGGCAAATCTCACAAAACCGGCCAGCAACACGCCTGTGTCATATTTCAGTTCAAAATCAAAAGAAATTATATTTAGCATAAATGTAAATGCAATTTTTAATAAGGTTATGCAAAAATATATTATTCTCAATTATTTTATATATTTAGATTTCATAAATATCTATACAGTACATCATAGTAATGTTTATGCTGAATTTAATATTTGCTGACTTTAATGGATGTGGACCAAAGGTAAATGGTGCATTAAATTAAATGTTGCATTTATGTTGCATATTAAAATTTACATTTTCAAAAGGAAATTCACTTATATTCTCTACATTTCTATGCAAAAAAAATGTTAAAGCAAAAAAATAAATTAGAAATACAGTATATGCTTCAATTGCCTTGGCAGCTAACTAAATAAAAGTTGAAGTTCTTAATTTACTCAAATTAAAACTGAAATAAAAAATAAATAAAAGCTAAATAGAAATATAAAAACTAATAACTAATAAAAATGTCAAAAACACATCACACAACATTACTAAAATATAAAATAAAATTCAAATGAAATCTATATAAAATATAAAAATAAAAAATATTTCACAATACTAATACTAAAACAACACTGCTGCCCACCAATGGACTGTTTTCTTAATAGTTATTGCAAGTTATTGGGTTATATATCAAAGTATTTGTAAATGCATTCATTTAATTTATTTTTTCCCAATTTTTTTCCAATTTCTTCCCACTTTTGAGATTTGGCCAAATCAGTGCTATGGGCCAACTTTGGCTTGCGGTTTGAGCATCTCTGGACTAAATCTAAATAATCTTGTATTAATGCATAGTATGTTTTTATTTCTTTTTTTGACTTTGAGATTCACACAGTTAATGAATCTAATTTTTTTTTACAAAACAGCAGAAACAGTATTTTCCCAAAAGGTCCACAGTATTTTCGAGTCTTATGATAAATAATTCAAAAGCGTATATATTTATTTTTGGTTAATAATGTCACCCTCGTTGTCAGGGAGCGTCACGATGGCCCTGCTGGAGAATCTTCAGTCCGGTCAGGTGTACCTGGTGAAGGTCTCAGCGTCCAATCAGATGGGAGACGGGCCGTTCTCACCTGCAGTAGAACTAACCGTGCGCACAGACGGACACGCCCCCCGAGCACAGGGCTCCGCCCACAGCACAGGTGAGTAACAGAAGCTTTCCGGTCATGCAGTGCCCTCTTTAAACTGGGAGAAGATGTTCAAAACAATAGAAATATTGCATTTAAATGCATTTTCCTTCATGCCATTCGTGTGAAAATCCACATAGATGACATAAACACACAATGCAAGCCATGGCATCATCTTCATACTGTTTTTTGCTCTGTCTGCAGTGTTTTCTGATGGTTTCTATCACCTGGATCAGAGGTCAATGACAGGGATAGTGGTGGGCGTGTGCATCGCTTTAGCCTGCATTATCATCTGCATCATCATACTGGCCTGCAGGAGCAAAACCAGGTAAGAGATCACCTGAATAAACACCTGCGACCACTAAAACTAGTTAACTAAACTCATTTTCAGTAATTCAAATAAAGCTGAAATATGAATGAAATATTAGATGAAATACAACAAAAAAAACCTGAAAAAAATTAGAAATGTTGCCTTTGCAATTAACTGAAATAAAAATGAAAAAAAACAGCTGAACAAAATGAAATTCTTAAAACCAAAACTGAAATAAAAATACATGAAAGCTAAATAGAAATATAAAAAAAATTATTAAACTTACAAAAACACTTAACAAAATTACTAAAACTTAAACTAAAATGAAATGAAAACTGAAATAATAAAAATAAAAGCTAATTCAAATGATAAATAATACTAAAATAACACTGCTTCCAACCAATAGATATTTTCTTGCTAATTATTGCACATTATTTGGGCTATATATCAAAGTAATTACAAATGCATTCTCAAATGTCAGTTAATTGATTGTTTCCATGGTGAATCCATGACTGACCTGCATTATTTATGACACAGGCAATCTTCCACTACCAAATCCATCAGACAAGCAGGAGGACAGACTCCGCCCACTGCTGTCCGTCTGGCCAATCAGAGTCAAGCTGAGAGTGTGGAGGTGATGATGCCCATGATGAGGGATCATTTCATAGATGCAAAGGCATGTTTAAAATGACACATTCCTGCCTAAAATTATTTTTAATGTGTGTGTGTTTGTTTTATAGTATACAGTGTCTTTTGTGGAAACAATGTTCTGATGATTGTGTTTCACTCTTTTAGGGCGGAACAAATCTGATCATTAACAGCTATGGACCGGTGAAGCCCACCACTGAGAAGAAGAAAAGAAAGAGATGGAACTTCTTTAAGAGGGATAACAAGGTATGAAACCGTTTACAATTTTCAGTGAGGATTATTAAAGAAACGGTCAGATAGAACCATAATCTAACATCTGAATGAGGGAAAATGTACTCAAAATAATGCTTTTCATTTTTAATAATATTGCAAACGATACAATATAATATATTATGTTCATGTGACTTTATCATAATAAACTATAGGTTGAAGTACTACAATTAACAAAACTGAAACAAAAAATATTAAAGCTAAATCAAAATGTAAAAAAAATAACAACAAATAATAATAATGATAAAATAAAAAAATTGATACATACTATTATATTATATAAATAATAAATATACTAAAAGGACACTGTTTATTGAAATATTTTTTTAATAAGAATACATTATTAAATAGTAATGTCTTGTTTTTTGTTTGCATGTAAAGTTTTGTTTAACACAACATTAATGAGAAATTTAGAGCAATTAACAAATTTCTTAATGTCACAATGTAAAAACAACTGATATAAAAAAGTTAGTTTTCTTCATTTTTAAGTATAATAATTGTGTGTCTGTTTCATTGTGCTTTTGGGATGAAAAATAACATTATTTATGGGATTCACCTATATATGTCTCTTTTGGGCATCTTTTAAATGTCTCTTAAGTTCAGAAAGTCTTCTTTCTCTGTTGTTAACGGGTGTTTTCTGCCTCTATCAGGATGTGAAGAGTGTCTCCAGTCCATCTTACTCCTATCATCATGGCACCACCCTGCTGTGTTACACAGAAAGCTCTCCTCAACACACGCCGTCCTCTCTGCAGGGCCTGTTTGGGCCACCGGGGGGCGACAGCGAGGGCTCTCATTCCAGCGAGGGCAGCCACGAGACGGGCGACTCGGGACGCTACTCTCACGACGACACCGAGGCGACTAACCTGTCTCTGGGTGCCGGCAGTCACCCGGACTCCCTGCAGGGCGAGGATACCGAAGCGTCGGACGAAACGCCCGTTCACGAGGTTACAGAGAAAGAGCTGCATCCCCACGTGATCCCAATGACAGAAACGACACTTCAGAAACAGGAAATGATGGAGCCACATCCTGTTTAGCAAAAAACCCTTGTGCTCTCTGGCGCCCCCTTCTGCTTAAACGGACTACTGAGCAGTGCTGGACGACCCGAGACGTCCACATGGCCCTCTTTCTCGGTGAATGTATTTGTTTCTCTCTTTTTCTGTTCGTTTTTATAAACCATTGTGTGTCTGAAAGAAACTAGAGTCTCACCCACCATGAATGTGTTAAAAAAACGTGTGACGTGAATGTCACGTTTTCTGACGTAACCTCAGCGAGAGAGAGCGGAAGAGCCTCTTGACTTCCTAATCTACCTCAGTTTATCTTTAAGTATTTAATGTCCACTTATACACTCGACAGTGTTGTTTTCATGTTTTTTGTGCGTTTTGTCTGTTTGTTTAATCCTGAAGTATAAGATTGCGAAGGTTTTTTACCCGTCCTTCTGTGTGGCACAATCGCAGCCAATCAGAACATCGTTGCTGTTTAATATGCAGGACTTTGGACCAATAGGAATTCACAGTGGGCGGAGCTACCCGGCTCATTGCATCACAAATAGTTAGGATAGTGTTTTTTACCTACCTCAGGTTCATAAACGTTAAACTTTCAGTTGAATGTTTTACTCTGATGTTAACGTACGATTTATTTGCGGCTCTACTTCAGGTCACGTTAGATTTCTCAGGTCTGTCGTATGAATGTGTGTATTTTTGCTCTTATAGTCCCTGTTTTATACTACCTCGTTTTACCTTTAGATTTTTAGCAGTAGTTGTGTTTGATTTCTTTGTCTCAGGGATGATTTGAAAGCCATGTTTTGTATAGTGACATGGTTTGATGGACAGGGTTTTTTCGGGCGGTTGACCCGTGCTGAATGTGTGTTTTAGCTCTGTTGTGGAGATGGATTTCTTGTTCCATAGTTTATTTCTTCTTTTGAGTACGAAGTAACCAAAAATGCTGGGCGTTTCTTAGTTCGGCAGAACCGATAGCTTTAAACAATGGCCTTAACATGTGAAGAGCTGCAGATGAGAGATTGATTCAACTGCAGTCCGGGTGAATGTTCTGAAAACCAAAAATAATAATCAAATCTGAATGATCAGGAAAGATTTTGCCTCCAAAGATATCTATTTTTCTGGACATACAGTATATGTACTACTGAGTACGCATTTGAGTTACTTTAGTGCTTTGAAATAGTGGATGCTATTTTAGATTTAGGATCATGAGTGTAGCACTTGTCTTTCAGGTTAGTTTGGAGTTGTTTGTAGTTTTTCACACAGCTGAACGTGCAACGGTGACACACCATCATCCACAGAGCTGTTTGCTCTTTCGTTTCTTCTTTCTGGTTTGCTGGTCTTTGGGATGATAAGATGACAATGAGATTATCCATGAATCAAACCAAAGATGTTTCACCCAGAGACCGGCGAACGCCCAAAAAAAGAGCTGCTTTAAAGAACTCGGAGACGTCTTGATGTCCTGAGACCAAATGAGGTGGAGATGCAGAAGTTCAGCATTACAAATCTCATGAATGCATGTCATATTTCACTCCAAAATCAACAGAAAAAAACAAAACAAGAGGTTAAATTGTGCATAAAGAAAATCAATAGCTACTTATTTTGAGACCATTTAGATTATTTACATTGTGGTGTTATTTGCATGACAATTAAGCACATTTCACCCCAAATTAATATTACCATAATGTCCTTATTATATTATATTAAAAATAACTGTACATTAAATATCATGAATTAATTGCTTATTTGTCATGATATAAAATAGAACGGTTTATATATTACATCATTTCATATAAAAATATTTTAATGTAAATCATCATAAATTCATTGCTTAATTGTCATGAAAAATATATTAATTGCTTATTTGACATGATATCAAATAATTGTCATTATTTTATATAATTGTCACGATATTAAATATTTTTTTAAATGTAAATCATAAAACAATATCATGCTTAACTGAAATAATTGTCATGGTTTAACATATATTATATTTTTTAAATGTAAATCATAAATTAATGGTTTATTTGTCATGAAAATAATTATGGCACTGCAGTATATAATTTCTTTTTATTTTGGAGTAAAATATTAGCCGGAAATGTTCTTGATTCTTCAGCTTTATGAGATTCACCTCCTTAAATCAAATGTCACAGTGATCAGTTTCCCTCATTAGAGTTTCAACATGGATGTTATTGTACATGAAAATTCTATACAGAGAGAGAGAGATTATTTTATATTAACATCCCATGCGGCTGAAATTCTTCTCAATCAGGGGAAATTGATTGCTGGCTTTATTTCAATCAGAGAAACACAATCAGTTTTGAATTTTTCTTTTCGAAGCAAACAGCCTGAAACCAAAGACTGTGGTCGCCGTTGCACCGAGCATTAATGTAGATTCTTTTGCATGTGTTTTGTCATTTTTCAAAGCTTTATTCCTGAGTAGATTTGATTTCTGCTTACTGAAAGGACATCAGGAAACCTAAAACAGTGTTACACGCTCGTGCTTTCAATCGTTTATGACTTTCAAGCAAACCAAAGATGATGGAATTCAGCCTTTTGTAACTTTTCTCACTGGAGGAGAATTATTGTGTTTTGTATGTTTTTTGCAGGGGATAAATGATGTACCCTGGATTTTGTGTAAGTACTGACTAAATATTTGGTTTCACTTTCCTGCTGAAGAAAAGGTCTTAGCTGGTTTAAACTGGTCTTAGCTGGTCTTCCAGCCTTTTCAAAGATCTTGCTAAAAAGTCTTCAGACCCAGACCAGCTTGGGCTTGTTTTCAGCAAGATTTGATGCCGGGATTGATGTTTGTGATATACATTTCAATATACTTTAGTGTTTTGAACAATATTGATTGTTGTGTTAAACTGTTAACTTCACATCAGGGTTTTCTTTGTGTGTGCAAGTGTAATTCCATGCAGTTTTTTTCTGATTTCTTCAGCTACAAGTTGCGAATTAGAAATGCAACGTCATAAAACGTGTCAAATGTTTAGCATCTGCGTGTGCTGATGATTGCTGGTCACGTTTACCCATCCGCCTAATAAAGGGGATTTTGCTCAGGAAATAATATCAGTCCAGTCATGTCACTTTATTCATTGCTTAAACTCTCTTGATTTCAATTGAATTCTGTTCTATTATTCTTGTTGAAGTTGTTTGTTCTGAATTTGTCTGAACTGAAGGGAAAAGGGACATCTTTGTAAACTCAAGCAGTGATGGTTTGGTTTCATCACACTGCAGCAGTAAATGTATCTATAAGCCTTAAAAACTGAATGTATTTCTTAATAAATAAAATTCCACTTGTCAATATTCTGCTTTACTTCCCAAATACATGTACCGTGTTTATTGGAAGAGGTTTTTTTCTGTTCAGGCATACGGTGTAATGTTTATGCCAAACGTTATACATTTACAGTAGTTACCCCACCACAAAAAAGATTGTTTATTAAGAATGATTTCCATTTTGAATAAAAATGTTGAAAATGTTGTCTCTTTTCTCTTGAAAATTGTTTCATGTATTTATATTAGTGCTGTCAAACAATTAATCGCATATAAAATAAATGTTTTTGTTTACATAATGTGTGTGTACTGTGTATATTTATTATGTATATATAAATACACACACACACACATATATATATATATATATATTTAAGAAAAATGTTATTATATATTTATATATAATATAAATTATATGAATATAAATATATACATGTAAATATTTCCAAAACATATATTATATATATATAAAACACATATGTATGTGTTTTTATACATAATAAAAATACACAGTACACACACATTATGTAAACAAAAACTTTTATTTGAATGTGATTAATCACGATTAATCGTTTGACAGCACTAATTCATATTATTTATTTTATTTTATTATTATTATTAAAGATAGAGTAGTGCAATTTATAGTGCAGAAATAGGCAAAATAACAAAAAAAATCAATCAATCAAAAAAACTAAGGCAAGTTAATTAATGGAAATAAAGGAAAGTGACTTTATTACAGAAATCATGATAGATATGATAGATTTCTGACTTTAGATTTGAAAGATTTTTTTTCAAAATCATAAAAAAATTATTAATTATTTTTAATATTTTTAAATAAAACAAAATAAAATATGTCTTTGACATTATTTTGGAGCTGTGCCCTGTGTTGCAGCCACACAATATAAATTAAAACTTTTACAGCACTTTATAATATTATAACATGACATCAGCAAATCATCATCATCATCATCATCATCCTCGCACGGCTACATCAAATGCAACACTTCAGACTCGATCACGTGCTTTGATGTAGAGGGGTTTCTGCACGCGCGCGCGCACACACACAATCCCCCTCACGCGCCGCTTTTCACTCAGCATTCACATGTACCGCGCTGAAGTAAACAAACACAAGCGGAGCTGTCGTTCATTTCCGTGAACTGCCCCGTAAACAACAAGTCAAAGGTGTTCGCTCCTCCCAAACTTTGGTGCAGCTTTCCTGATCGCGCAATTACCGAAACTACTATGGCGAAGGCTTAGCTCTTGAATATTAATTAGGCCGTGCTGACGTTCTTGTCTACGGCTTGAGGACGCCCTCTTTAATATTAATGAGCTCTGAGAACGCTGTGGGCCAGGCGACATCTTTTTATTTATTTTATTTATTTATTTTTACTAATAATACCTAACATCAGAACAGTACAATAAGAAATATTCAAATGTAAAAAAGAAACACAATAAACGATAAACAACATTAATAAATGAAACAGTGCCAGAGGACAGTAACAGTAATAAATAAATAAATAAAGGGCCTCACTTTATACAATAGCATACCTTCTTACAAAATTATAAGTTCTAATAGCCTTTTTACTTGTGCAGTTACACAGGACATTACAATAAAGCTTGAAATTGCTTATAAAATGAGAAAACTTTGGTTTGGAGCCTGACCACTTAATTTTATGAATATGAAACTTTCCCATTAAAATGAACAATTGTATGAAAGATGCTTTATCTTTCTCAAATCCATGATCATTTAAGTGTATTATTACATCAAAACCAGTCAGACGTCTTTGTCTCATGAATATTAAACAGGTTACGTCGATGACGTCGTTTGGTATACTTCAAATGGCCGAGGTTTAGCTCATGAATATTAATAGCGAAGCCTGCGCCATAGTAGGAATAGTAACCGCGCTTCCCGGTCGCGCACGCAGCACCGCCGCCGCGATTACAGCGAAACGGGGGAAGAACGAGACGAGTTGACTACAATCACTCTTTATAACATCAAAGTTACACCGTTTCCCCGGTACTTCCGTGCGTTTGAGTCATGTGAGGAGCCTGTAATGTCCACAGAGCAGGATAAAGACTCATTCTCTCTAAAACGAAACCGAGGTAACGTGTCTTTTCCGTGTTTTTAGAGGCTTGACTCGGTGTCTGTCGTAATTACCGGAGCGACAGCAGTCTGGCGGCCTTCAGGCCTCTGCTGAAGAACAGAAAAGTCGACCGCGACATATTCAGATGCGCATTTGAAGAGAAAAGCGTGTCAGGCCTCAGAGTGAAGGCTGTCAGATGAACCATGCTTTCTAGGGACTTCTGGGGAAGTTTGGAGTTGATCAGCAGGCGACAGAAAATCAGACCAAAGTTTATTAACTTCAATAGAGCATGCAACAGTCAAATGTAACATTATGTAACTTTAAAAAGCGCAAATCACAAAAGTTGAAGTTAAAAGTTACAAGAAGGTTCAGTGAATAAGACAATTACTTCAAACATAAACATACATTTGTGTATGTGAATGTATAAATGTAACAAAAGCAGTTTGAAATGAGACAGAAATATTCAATGTGCTATATTGAGATAGGCTACTTTTTGTTTTTCGGTTTTCATTTTATTTTTAGCTTAATTTTTTTTACGTCTGTATATTTTATTTCAGTTTTAATTTAAGTAATTTTAGTAGATCAAGTCAGACTAAATGAAAATGAGAAATGTTTATTTGGCAACTAGCTGAAGTAAAATAACATTTAACTTTCAGTCAACGTTTATTTTATTTCAAGTAACAGAAATAGATTTTTTCTCTTTTTTATGTTTTTAGTTTTAGTTCACTATAATAACCATGGTGTGCTGCTGCATGATATGGTTTATTTTGGCTTATTTTCTGAAAATGTCAACTGTAATGAAACATGCACAACACTGAAAATTATTGTTGTAATGATTAATCTTGTAATGATTGATGAAACATGAATTTTTGTAGCATTTTCAGCAAACATTTAAATACAATAATATGCAATCTAAATTGAAGTTTTGTAACTATTATGTCTGCTAGCTTTGAACTTTTTCATCTTTATGGTAATTTACTAGTGAAAGTTAATTAAATAAATTATATGTACTTTTAAAATACACATTTTATACATTTTTGATGACACACTGTGATGTAATCTAAAGACTGTTGGATAATTAAAAAACAGAAACGAGTCCTTCTATAGGTCCAACTCAATAAGAAATCCGTCAAAGTGTTTCTCAAGCCATTATATGGGGATGTTAAAATTAAGAGCTTATGTTTTATACACGTGTCAGTGCTATAGACGTGATATGTTTCAGATTGAGCATAAATACTTTAGATGATCATTTTATTTGATCTCAGTTTGTGATTTTTCCAGGAGGTGAAGGTGGGCTGGATATTTTAGGCAGTCCTGGGCTGCTGTTGGGAAGTCCAGAGAAAAAGAGACGCAGGTCAAGCACACAGGTACTCTTTTCCCTTTAGTTTTCTTCATAGACATTTCAACTCAAGTTTTCAACATGAATCACAAAATGACCACATGGATTGACAATCGTTTGAAATAGAAACAACAAATATAAACTATTACATAAATATTGTTGATTTAAAAGTTTAAATAACACATATTATTGCAAAACATACAGCGCCGTTCATAAGTTTGGGGTCAGTAAGATTATTGTTAAAAGAAATTAATACTTTTATTCATCAAGGATGCATTAAATTGATCAAAAGTGATAATAAAGACATTTATAATGTTGGAAAAGGTTTCTGTTTTCAAATAAATGCTGATTTTTTATTTTTTTTTCTATTTATCAAATCATGGGAAAAAATATTGGGCAGCACAACTCCTTTCAAAATTGATAATAATCATAAATGTTTCTTGAGCAGTAAATCAGCATATTAGAATGATTTCTGAAGATAATGTGACACTGAAGACTGGAGTAATGATGCTGAAAATACAGCTTTGATCACAGAAATAAATTACATTTTAACAGATATTCACATAGAAAAGTATTATTTTAAATTATAATAATATTTGACAGTTTTTACTATATTTTTGATCAAATATATGCAGCCTTGGTGAGCAGAAGAGTCAAAAACAGTAAAAAAAGAATCTTGCTTACCCCAAATTTTTGAACAGTAGAGTAGCTTTTCATCTTGCCTCAATGTGTTTAGGAAGTGAAGGAAGATCCAGAAGAAAAGAAAGATGCATATTAATATGTCACTAAATATGGAAAAAAAAGCTCTTTGTCAGATGCATCAGAGCTTTATATGTGACCCTGGACCACAAAACCAGTCATAAGGGTCAATTTTTTGAAATTGGGATTTATACATGAATAAATAATCTTTCCATTGATGTATGGTTTGTTATGATATGACAATATTTGGCATCTGATAGTGCAAAAAAATCTAAATATTGAGAAAATCGCCTTTAAAGTTGACCAAATGAAGTTCTTAGCAATGCATATTACTAATCAAAAATTAAGTTTAGTCATTTATGGTAGGACATTTACAAAATATCTTCATGAACGTGATCTTTACTTAATATTCTAATGATTTTTGGCATAAAAGAAAAATTTATAATTTTGACCCATACAATGTATTGTTGTCTATTACTACAAATATACCCGTGTTACTTATGACTGCTTTTGTGCTCCAGGGTCACATATGAGCATTCAGGAGTGAAAATAAGTCTCTTTCTTGACAGGTGCCGTCCTTCTCTCCTCTGTCTGAATATGCGCCGCCTCCAAACCCGAGTGCGGATCACCTAATAGCCTCCAACCCTTTCGATGACAACTACAACTCTCCGTCCCTGAGGCCACTTCCTCCTGCCAACCCTTATTTTGGCCACTCGCATTACCCAGGGTTCAGCGGCTATGGGTCGCCCAGGATGCCACCCAGGATGCCTTCTCCATACGGGGCTCCTCACCAGATGCGAAACCAGCCTCATCTGTTTTCCCAGAATCCCATGGGCTTCAACCGGTCACCGGGGTTTAATTACAGTGAAAACCCAAATTACGGGCAGCCGTTTAGCAGCAGCAACAACGTTATGCACTTCAGACCAAGTCCAGGAGAGCATGTCAATCTTCACAATCTGAACCAAAGAGCTAGTCCAGGTGGTCTGGTCTTCAGTCCAGAGGCAAATCCAGCCCGGGATGTGAGCCCAAATCTCTCTCAACAACAGAATAACTTCACACAATCCAGCACGCCAACACCCAAACAGGACCCGAACGAAACCGTGAACAAAAGCGCCCCCTCGCAAAACCAGAACTGTGAAGAAAACAAGTCTCAGGACAATGAGCTAAAGACGAAGAGCGGAGCAGAAAAACTCAACGGCATCCTTCACGCCAACAACGAAGCCTTGAAGAAGTCGCCACGACCCGCAGACGCCCGTAGGGCCGGCAATAACGGCGCTTTGACCAATAATAAAGTTGTGAACAGAAGGAGCACTTCCTCTGCGTCCGAGCCGGTTTATCTGTGTGGCATATGCCTGAGCGAAGTGAACGATGACCAAGAGGCTATTCTGTGTGAAGCCTCGTGTCAGAAATGGTTCCACAGAGTTTGCACAGGAATGACTGAGACGGCGTACAATCTGCTGACGGCCGAGGCATCTGCGGTTTGGGGATGTGACGCTTGCATGGAGGACAAAGGAGCGCCGCTGCTTAAGACACGAGAGGCATCGGACCATCACGAGCGTGACTGACAGTCGTGATCGTTCTGTTTCAACTTGATTGAGTTCCAAAGATCTGCTGGCTCCTTGTGTTTCTGCTCACTTTCTGTCTTTTCTATTGTTAAAAACATATTGACTTTTTTTCAGTGAATCACAAAAGCAGAAAGTCATAGGGGTTTGGAACAACGTGAGGGTGAGTAAGTGATTTGAAATCAGTTTCAGATTGTTTGCGGTTGGTAAGATTCTTAAAAAAATTTGAAAGAAGTTTCTTCTGCTCATCAAGGTTGTTTATTTAATCCAAAATACAGTAAAAACAGTGAAATATTATTATAATTTAAAATAGAATTTTTCTATGTGAATATATATTATAATGTAATTTATTTCTGTGATCAAAGCTGTATTTTCAGCATCATTACTCCAGTCTTCAGTGTCACATGATCTTCAGAAATCATTCTAATATGCTGATTTGCTGCTCAAGAAAGATTTCTGATTATTATCAATGTTGAAAACAGTTGTGCTGCTTTATAGTTTTGTGGAAACCGTGATGCATTTTATTTCTCAGGATTCACAGATGAATAGAACGTTCAAAAGAACAGCCTTTTCACACATCTGTATATATTTAAGAAATATAGGTAATATATATTTATCTTATCTTATATAAAATATAAATATTAATATGTGTAAATATTTCTTAAATATATACATGTACAGTCAAACCAAATTTATTCAGACACCTTCAACATTTCTCACATTATCACAGTTTATTCACTAGTTTAGAAAATGGTAATAAAATATAAGAACTCCGAGTTAAACTGTGTCAGAACAAATTAATCTTGATAATGTCAAACTTCTGTTAGACGGTCTCACAAATGAATTGAGATGAATAGCTGTCAGCTGTTAAATTTAAGAACACAATTAGATAAAACCAATTTAGCTCAACCAATCACCAAGCAATGCTTCATTTTGTTCAGTCTGTGGTGGAAAAAGATCACATTAGCAATTAAAGAAACACTCGAGCAAAACATGTTCAGGTCAAAGTGTCTGAATAATTTTTGCTCCCAGATTTTTATCAGTTTTATTGCTAGTCCACTGTATGAAGCATTTTTGGGTATAATATGTCAGTTTACTTTATTTTGCTATCCTCACTTACATAAATGAACTATAGTGTCCTGCACCCACTAGTACAAAAATATCAAAAATGATATCTGGTGTCTGAATAATTTTTGGCTTGACTGTATGTGTGTGTATTAATATATACATATAAATATACACAGTACACACACCTTATGTAAACACAAACTTTTATTTTGGATGCGATTAATCGATTTCACAGCCCTATTATAAACATCTTTAGCGTCACTTATGATCAATGTAATGCATCCTTGATGAATAAAAGTATTAATTTCTTTCAAAAGAAAACATCGTACTGTCCCCAAACTTTTGAAATGTAGTGTATTTGTTTTTGGGTGAATTATTCCTTGTGTGGATCTCTAATGTAATGTCTTTAAATCCGGAGGTGTGTCTGTGCTTATGAAAGAGCCCTTCATTTCTTCATTTTTACAAATTTCATCTGTCCTGCACCAACTCTTTCTGACAGTGGTTTCTTTACATCACGTGTTTATTTCGAAGTGGTATCTTCCTTTGGTTCACTTTGATCGATCTATGAAAACATATTCACTTAATATCTGGGATTTTACTGATGATGGGTTTTTATTAATTTTTACATTACAGCTGTAACTCTAACAGCTGGATTCAGAGTAACTCAAAAACACAAGTTCTTCATTTTCTCTATACAGAACGATGTTCAGTCTGTCAGATTACCAATACTCTGAGCTGAAGAAGACGTGGTGCTCTGAAAACTTCACAAACACAGTTGATATGAGCTGAGCGGGTTTTGTAGATGCTGATCATTTAATAATTCACATGACTGGGTGTTTCCCATTGAATGTAGCTGTATTACTGTAGCATCATCATCATGTGTCTTGTGTAACTGTTGATGGTAGCAGCATGTAGTTTATTCTTAGTGAGCAATATTCCTGGATGTGCTGTATATTGAGTTTTGTTCCTTCTCATTACTCTTTTTCAAACAGCTTGGCTCGTTGATTGTTTTATGATCAAATGAAGTGAAATCTTGAATTAACAGAGCCACAGAACAAGTTGAAACTTTGGATGCACTTGATACTTTTGTAAGTTTTGTTATCTGACAGCTAAATTTACTGGGTTTATTTGAGGGGTTTTTGGCCAAGATTGAGGAGGTTTGTTACTTGAAGGCCTTATTTTGGGGCATGATGCATGAAAGAGCACAAAATATATATATTTATGGAGTCAAAAACACTTTGTGCAGCAGCACTTTTAACCATTTATCTCCTAAAATTCATACATTTTCTGACTCAATGTTCATTGTTGAATCTCACAAAATCTAAAAAAAAAAAAAAGTGTAGGTTATAATTCATTCCAAAGGAAATAATTAAATTAAATTTTTAAATTAAATTAAAACAATAAAATAAAATGCAATAAATATTGCTTATAGAAAATAAACATTGTAATACTTGGAAACAAATTTGAATTAATTTAATGAATTAGTTGATTAAAAATTAATTAAAAAAAGCTCTGTCTGGATGCATTACCTGAACATGTTTTTGTTAGATTCACCCATATATCATCTCAAATGCATAACTTTAATTTTCTCTCTATTGTTTTAAATCCAGCTCATCCGTGTTGATTCAGTTTGGATTTGCTGTTGTAACGTTACACGTTCCCTTGTTTGGTGTGTCGTTCCTCAGAGAGTGTTTTCTTCCACTGAGTTGGGAAACACTGTGGCATCGTGAATGTAAACTTCGTCTTGCTCTCTGCCGTATGATTTTCCAGATGTTTCCACACGTTTTGCTCTAAAGATGTCGTTGCATTGAGTTCGTTTAGTGTTTACTCATCGTGACACATCTGTTCATTTATATAACCGTGCCAATCACAAAACACTCATCTGATTTCATTTAAGCAAGATCATGTGAACAATCATAGTGTATTTCCCTGCCATTTATTAAAAAAGCACTTATGACAATGACAAATTCATGCCAATGTTCATGTTAGTGAGAATGTGTCTGAAGAACAAAATAATGTAGGCCACATTTGACTGTTGACCCCTGGTGCCTTACATGTGTTTTTATTTTTTAAATATGATATTTAGATCCTGAGCTGATGGCATTGTGCAGTGAATCATTTACTCACTTATCAATATGAGGTGAGAATACTAATTTTATAACAGGACAATTGAATGTACGGAGCCAATAAACTGTAAATAAGGAACAATATGAAGAATACATTTGTGGCATCCTCAAAACAAAGCTGGTACGGTGCAGACAGTTCACTGAATGTAAATTAAGGTTGTCTTGTGTGCTGTAACTCATATTTCTCTGTCTTGTTTAATAGAGAAACCTCGGCAAAGCCATAATTTATATGTATTATTCATCTGTTTCAGTCTCACTTCGAATAGTTTAATAAAGCTGATTAAAAAAAAAAAATTCTCTATGCAATGTCAATTCATTTTACTGAAGTGATGCACAGCTCTGATTTGTTTTATATGGAATAATATTCGCTCACAATAAGGTATTAAATTCATTCTAAACAACCATTTTAGCAAAAATAGATAATTGTACATTGTGCACTCTGAATTATTTAAAAAGTTTATTTTTTATTTTATTTATTTTATTTTTTGGAGACAATGAGTGCTATTCCCAGTGGTAATATTAAGCAACAACAAATATATATATATATAATATATTAGTGATGTCAAATGATTAATCATGATTTACATATGTGTGTACTGTGTATATCTATTATGTGTATATATAAATACACACACATGCATGTATATTTATTTAGTTATTTAGCAGACACTTTTGTCCAAAGCGACTTACAAATGAGGACAATAGAAGCAATCAAAACCAACAAAAGAACAACAACATGCAAGTGCTATGACAAGTCTTGGTTTTTTAAGAAACAAGTAGATAGAATATAGAAAAAAGACAGCTAGTGTTATTTTTCAAGAAAAGCTAGTAGTTACAGAATAAATATGCAGTTGATAGAGGGTCAAGTGTGTGTGTTTTTTTTTTTAATAAAAAAAGACCGATAGATAAAATAGAATTAGAATAGAGCGTGCTAGAGTTAGAGGGTCAGATAAAGATGGAAGAGATGTGTTTTAGCTGATTCTTGAAGATGGCTAAGGATTCAGCTGCTGGATTGAGTTGGGCAGGTCATTCCTTCAGGAGGAACATTTA
Organism: Aspiorhynchus laticeps; assembly: GCA_023376895.1. Lineage (NCBI taxonomy): Eukaryota > Metazoa > Chordata > Actinopteri > Cypriniformes > Cyprinidae > Aspiorhynchus > Aspiorhynchus laticeps. The sequence continues at coordinate 3,487,643 of CM041798.1, read as the reverse complement.
ATGTAAAAGTCTGTGAAAGTGATTTTGTGTCTCTTTGTGATGAACAATAAAGCGTCGTTCACTCAGAACACAAGCTTCTAGAGGCTCATAGGTCTGAAGTAATGAATTTAGGTAAAGAGGTGCAGAGCCAGACGTGGTTCTGTAGGCAAACATTAATGCCTTGAGTTTGATGCGAGCAGCTATTGGTAGCCAGTGCAGATTGATGAACAGAGGTGTGACATGCGTTCTTTTCGGCTCGTTAAAGATTAACCTTGCAGCGGCATTTTGGATTAATTGTAGAGGTTTGATGGAACTGGCTGGAAGACCTGCCAAGAGAGCATAGCAATAGTCCAGTCTGGACAGAACAAGAGCTTGAACAAGGAGTTGTGAAGCATGTCCTGAAAGAAAGGGCCTGATCTTCCTAATATTGTATAAAGCAAATCTGCAGGACCGGGCAGTTTTAGCAATGTGGTCTGTACATAATAATGTATATATTTAAGAAAAAACTTGTTTATATTTTAAATATATTTATAAATAATATAAATTAAATGAATATATATCCATGTAAATACATACATGTGTGTGTATGTGTATATGTATGTATGTATTATATAATATATATAATATGCGATTATGTGTTTTTATGAAGATAAATGTAATTCCCTGTGGTAATCTTAAGCAGCACTTATAAATACATATTATATAATGGTAATAACACTTAACTTTAACTTTAACAAATTATCCATGTTTTTCTTTTTCTAAAATGTATTTTTAATTAAATTATACTGCTTATTATTTGGATATGCAAATGTATTAAACTATGTTTTTAATTATATTATTCCATTTTAACATTTACAATATTTCATGCATTGTTTATTTTATTTTAGATTTTATTTTATTTTACTTTATTTTATATATTATGAAGTAAGATAAAGTTTTGAGATTTTGAGAGAAAAAAAACCCGACTGATTGAAACCGGAAATGACAGACCGCCATCCATCCATCGCTCCGCCCCTTAGCAACCACCGTCACGTCGTAGCAACCAGTGTTTACGTTTCTCTCAGGAGAGTCAGAGATGCCGCTGATAGTGAGAGATCACACATGGACACAAAACCAGAACACAGTTTACATCAGCGTGCCTTTAAAAGGAGTGAAAACCGCTAACGTCCATGTCATCTGCTCGGACGAGTATCTGAAGGTCAGATTTGAAACTAACAAATAACGATATATAACGTTAGCTGGAGAAACACGCGACGGTGTTGTACTCGCTTCATGTGTTCTGAATGCGTCTGCAGGTCAGTTTCCCCCCGTTTCTGTTCGAGGTTTTCTTATTTGGGCCAATAAATGAGGAGAAAAGTGAAGCCAAGATTGGAAACGGGGTTGCAGTTTTCACACTGCAGAAGAAGAGAGATGAATTATGGGAGCAGCTCTTCACAAACATTGGTAGGAGATCTTTCATTCTTTCACAACATAGAAATGTACTCAAGATGCTGTACTTGAGGCATATAGTTATCTTTAAAATTTATATTTTTATTCCAAAGATAAAGACAAACAGAAGCAGATTCGAGAACAAGCAATTCTCAAAGTTCAGGAGAAAGAAGCAGAACAATCTAAAGCCAAAGCTGCCAGGGTTCAACAGGAGAAGAAATATGCTCTGGAAACCATGATGAAGGTCTAAAAGTGTTTCTAGTCTCACATTTACTGCTTTTACACAGTCATAATGCACATACCTTGAAAGTTATGGTGTCTTACCTTGAACTTTTGTTTTACATAAAGAAAATTAAGCTTATTTTCATGCATATTTCCCCATAATGATGATTAAAGAGAATAATCTAGTCGAAAACAGTGTTATTTGTTTATTTAGAAGTCAGTATAGATTAAAACAAGTACAACAAAAACTTCCAGAATGTTTAAATTATTGATTTTGTATACTTGATATACCTGTTTTTGAATCAATGCATGTATGAAAATTTCTGCTATATATGTGACCCTGGAGCACAAAATCAGTCATAAGTCTCTGGGGTATATTTGTAGCAATAGCCAAAAATACATTGTATGGGTCAAAATGATTGATTTTTCTTTTATGCCAAAAATCATTAGGATATTAAGATATTTTGTAAATTTCCGACCATAAATATATCAAAACTTAATTTTTGATTAGTAATATCCATTGCTAAGAACTTCATTTGGACAACTTTAAAGGCGATTTTCTCAATATTTAGATTTTTTTTTTGCACCCTCAGATTCCAGATTTTCATATAGTTGTATCTCAGCCAAATATTGTCCTAACAAACCATACAATGGAAAGCTTATTTATTCTGCTTTCAGATGATGTATAAATCTCAATTTCAAAAAATTGACACTTAAGACTGGTTTTGTGGTCCAGGGTCATGATGCATGATTTCTCATGTTCTTGAATGTTGTCTCAAACATTATCTTGCTGTTGAACTTCTCTGCCTGTGTTTAGCTTGAGAATGAGGAGCGGGACAGGATTCAGAAGATGAAGGATGAAGAGTGTGCGAGAGCTACAGCAGAACTGGATTTCTGGAGAGAAACGCAGAGAAAAACAGCAGAAGAAAATGAAAACCAGCAAAAAACGCAGAGAACCGGCACGCACGACAACCAACCGGTTTATCAGAAAACAGAGCGTGCAAACGCTCCACCTGCAGTCCCGCTAGTGCATAATACTGGTGACACTACATCTGGTAAACACACTTTAACTTTGTGCTCCATAACAGATCTAATGTCTTCTCAGGACCTGTCATGATGCTCGATACTTTGTTTGAGTTCCTTGTTTTTGAAATGCAGTAAAGAAGCAGTCAAAATATATAATATGTGACCCTGGACCACAAAACCAGTCATATTAGGCTAATTTTTTTTAAATTGAGCTGAATAAATAAGCTTTCCATTGATATATGGTTTGCATATGACAATATTTGGCTGAGATGCAACTATTATAAAATCTGGAATCTGAGGGTGCAAAAAAAAAAAAAAATCAAAATATTGAGAAAATCACCTTTAAAGTTGTCTGAATAAAGTCCTTAGCAATGCATGTTACTAATCAAAAATTAAGTTTTGGTAGGAAATTTATAAAATATCTTCATCTAACATGATCTTTACTTAATATCCTAATGATTTTTGGCATAAAAGAAAAATGGATAATTTTGACCCATACAATGTATTTTTGGCTATTGCTACAAATATACCCGTGCTACTTATGACTGGTTTTGTGGTCCAGGGTCTCAAAGTTTTTTTAATAAGCACCCATATTTTCTTGCTAGGTCAGAGAAGCAGAAAACAGAAACCAAAAGATCTGCCTGCTCCCAGATCAGCTGGCTGCATTCAGATCAGCTTCACTCCACGAGTGTTTCCCACCGCGCTGAGAGAGTCTCGTGTCCCGGAGGAGGAAGAGGTCAGATCTGCTTTATACATTATAGATTATCACTAAAATGGTTTGCAATATTGAGAGTCTTATTATGTCCATGTGTGTGTGAGCAGTGGTTGAAGAAGCAGGCGGAGGCCAGGAGAGCAGTGGACACAGATCTGGCTGAATTGGACGACCTGAGAGAGGAAGAGAGAAACCCAGACTGGCTGAAAGAGAAGGGCGAGTGAGTTTCACAGATCACACTTAAAGGGATAGTTCACCCTGAAAATTCTGTCATTAATTATTCACCCTCATGTCGTTCCAAACCCATAAGACCTTCGTTCATCTTCGGAACACAAATGCTGTCTATGGAGGGTCAGAGAGTTCTCAGATTTCAACAAAGATATCTTAATTTGTGTTCCGAAGATGAACGAAGGTCTTATGGGTTTGGAGCGACATAAGGGTGAGCAATTAATGACAAAATTTTCATTTTTGGGTGAACTAACCCTTTAACTTCCCCTTTAAGGGGAAGTCGTGGCCTAATGGTTAGAGAGTCGGACTCGTAATCAAAAGGTTGCGAGTTCGAGTCTCAGGACCGGCAGGAATTGTAGGTGGGGGGAGTGTATGTCCAGCGCTCTCTCCACCCTCAATACCACGACTGAGGTGCCCTTGAGCAAGGCACCGAACCCCCAACTGCTGCGCCGCAGCGTAAATGGCTACCCACTGCTCCGGGTGTGTGTTCATGGTGTGTGTGTGTTCACTGCTGTGTGTGTGCACTTTGGATGGGTTAAATGCAGAGCACTAATTCCGAGTATAGGTCACCATACTTGGCTGTATGTCACGTCACTTTCACTTTCACTAATGAGAACTATGAGATGAAACAGTCATGTTTTTGGAGAAAGGAAGGACAACATGTCTTCCATCAGTTTATTTGCTGTCATTTTGTGGTGTTTTATATGTACATTACTGTTCAGAAGTTTGGAGTTGGTAAGATCTTAAATGTTTTAAAAGAAGTCTGTTCTGCTCACCAAGACTGCATTTATTTGATCAAAAAAAAAAAGTAAAATACTTGATATATCACTATTTAAAATAACTGTTTTCTATATGAATATTTGGTAAAATATAATTTATTTCTGTGATCAAAGCTGAATTTTCAGCATCATTACTTCAGTCTTCAGAAATTTTTCTAATATGCTGATTTGCTGCTCAAGAAAGTTGAATCAGTTTAATATTTTCTGATATTTGGGATCGGCTAGTTTTGTTACTAAGCTAGATTTGTTAAAAGGATACTGGCAAGTTCCTTTGACACCCCGTGCCTCGGAAATCTCAGCATTTGTGACCCCCGACTGTTTCCTACAGTACACGTCTATGGCTTTTGGCATGCGAAATGCACCAGCAACATTCCAGCGGTTGATGGTGAAGGTACTGTCAGGTGTGTCTAATTGTGAAGTCTATCTAGATGACATAGTTATTTACTCTGCAACTTGGGAAGAACATGTGCAAACTCTTGAGTTGGTGTTTAAGCGATTGCTGGAAGCCCGTCTTACCTTAAACTTAGCTAAGTGTGAATTTGCTAAGGCAAGAGTGACCTACCTTGGCAAATTGGTTGGCCAGGGCCAAGTGAGGCCTGTGCAAGCTAAGGTAGAGGCTATTGTAGACTTTCCAAGGCCAAGTTACAAGCGGGAGTTACGCCGTTTTCTGGGGATGACTGGATACTATCGTGGGTTTTGTAAGAATTTTGCTACTGTTGTTACCCCCCTTGACTGATCTTCTTAAGGCAGAAACAAAGTTTGTGTGGAATGTTGAGCTAAAGATCTGTTATGTCATGCCCCTGTGTTGTCTGCTCCAAATTTTGACATGCCTTTTAAGCTACAGGTGGATGCTAGTGGGGTTGGTGCTGGGGCAGTGCTGCTTCAAGAGGACAAGGCGGGAATTGAACACCCAGTATGCTACTTTTTGAAGAAATTCACCAGGTGCCAGAGAAATTACAGTACCATCGAAAAGGAAGCTCTAGCCTTGTTGTTGGCACTGAAAAATTTTGAGGTCTACTTGTGTAACGGTAATATGGCCCCTATTATTGTATACACTGACCACAACCCTCTAGTTTTTCTGTCCCGCATGGCAAACTCAAATCAGAGATTAATGAGATGGTCTCTGATTCTGCAAGAGTTTGTACTTGATATAAGGTATAAAAAAGGAGTGGAAAATGTAGTAGCTGATGCTTTGTCAAGAGCTCATATTGATGACTAACCTGCTCATGTAAAATGTTTGGTAGGATGTTGTTGTTTTTTTTTACAAACTAAGATTTTTTTTTACATTTGTAGTTTGTAACTACGGGTGAGGGTGTTACGTCTAGTCTTTATTGTTATGAGTTATCAGAAAAGTTGTGTTTTCTTTAATGTGTTGTTGTGCTTTTTCTGTGTTTCTTTCTTTGTTTCCCCTTTGGCTCCTCCTACTCAATCTGTCTCAGGTAGTTGATTGCCCCCAGCTGTAACTGCTTACCAGTTAAGAGGGAACCAGCATAAAAGCAGAGCAGCAACTACTAAAGATTGAGAAAACGTTCCCCCCAAGAGTTTTCTCCAGAGCACTGTCTTTGTCCTGCCCAGCTTGTTGCGGCAGTTGACAATCTTGTTGTTGAATATAACTGCTTAATATCTGACTCTGGTATTGTATTATTTTGATTTGTTTGTGTTGAGTGTCTTTAATATTTATAGTTGTAGTTTAAAGTGAGGAGCTTCATACTACCCCTCACCTTTATTAGCTTAGTTTATCTTTTGTTTTTTTTGTTGTTGCTGTTAACGTCAAGTTTATTATTGTATGGTTCATTTGTTTTGTTTGGAAGTTGTAGGGAGGTGGGCGCCATTTTCGTTGAACCCTGTTTTCTCCTGTTTTGGGGCCAGGAAGGGAGTTAGGATACATTACTGTTATTATTTTTCTCTTTGTTAGATTAGTTAGAGGTTTAAACAATCTAGTTAGATTGTTTTGTTTGTTATTTTGGCCTGGCCCTCTCCTGGGGCCTGTACCATGAAGCCGGATTAGCTGGCTAGCCAGGTAAGTTTCAGTTTAGTTTGCACCAATCCTGGGTTTTAGGTACCATGAAAGTGGCTTGGCTTTTAGCTGCGTTCATCGCCATAGTAACTTGCACTCCACGGCTAACCTGCTCCGGGGCAGGTTATGTTCTGAGTTAGAAATCTCAAACTGAAATTGGACCAATCAGATGTGAGCAAAGTGACACATGTCTGACACAAAAGTAACTCCCCCATTTTCTCTTCCTACAAATTAAAGGTCACTATGAAGTACCTTTAAAAAATACAACAAAATTGTCTGACTTCAATGATAATTACAATTTACATATGATTTATATTATTATTACTCCATTGTGTGTGTGCACTTTGGATATGTTAAAAGCAGAGCACGAATTCCGAGTATGGGTCACCATACTTGGTCGTATGCCATGCCACGTCATTACACACAAGCACCTTTAGTTTAACAATTATTATAAAGCATTAATTTTAAATGATTATTAATATATACAGATCATATGTAATATAAATAAGTGGTAGAATCAATAGATAACACTTTAAAAATGGCTACATGTGACCTTACATGTTTGAGTCTCTATCACTATATATTATCAACTATATAAACTAACTTCACAAGTTTCACTTGTGACTGCACTGATAGAGCAAGATACTTCCTTTATTTGTCCTCTTTCATGGACAAGTACTTCAGTGGAAATGCATTTAAATTCCTCATATTCTTTAATCTCTTAACCTTTAACAAAAGAGTTTTGAATCTCGCTGGCTCTCTCGCGAGAAGTGAATCACACTTGCTCTGTGTTGTGATTGGCTGTTCACCGCTGATGTCACACATTCATGTGCACGCGCTCCATTAACTCAGGATCAAGCCTGAGTTGACAGAAAGTTGATGATCAGCTTCATGGGACCAACAAAGCTAGATTGGAGTGGTTTGGTTTTGTCAACTCAAAACTTATCCTATAACTCTGAATTTGTTCATCTACGATCATGGTACAGGCCCCTGAAGCTATAGCTTCCCTTTATTGTTATTTTTCTTTCTGTCAAATTTTCTTATTGTAATATACCTTTTGTTCTTGTTCCATGAGCTGTAAAATAAAGTACTCTTTATGGTAATTTGTTGCTTGTGGTGCTGTGGCAGGGCTCAGACCAGCGCTTTTTAAAATTTGTTGTTTTGTTGCGTCCACGTATACCCCTAGATTTAATGCGGGACGTAACAGTGGAAACAAGATACATTTTATTTTTCCGGATTCTTTGATGAATAGAAAGTTCAGAAAAACAGCATTTGTTTGAAATAGAAATCTTTTGTAACATTGTAAATGTTACTTTTGATCAATTTAATGCATCCTTTTTAAATAAAAGTATTAATTTCTTCCTAACCCCAAACTTTTGAATGGTAGTGTACAGGTGCAGTACAAATGTCTGAATGTGATTGCATTATATAACAAATTATCAAAGCCAGTGTCATTTATTTAAAAACACAGCATTAAATATCCTAATCACCTTTTTTCTCTTTTCCTGCAGTAAATTGTTCATGGCAGGAAACTACCAGGCTGCCGTCAATGCTTATAATCTCGCCATAAAACTCAACAGGAAGATCCCGGCTTTATTTTCTAACCGAGCAGCCTGTCATCTCAAACTGAGAAATCTTCACAAAGCCATTGAGGACAGCTCTCAGGTCAGTTTTTAGTGTTTGTTCTTTTTTTATATGACATGTGGAGGTTCTTTTTGTATATAGAGCACTGATTCCCTTCACATTAACACACATGAACTTTCACAGGCTCTTGAGTTACTGAAGCCTGCGGTCTCTGCAAACGCTCCGGCTCGACTGAAGGCTCACGTGAGGCGAGGAACAGCATTCTGTGAGCTTGAGCTTTATGTAGAAGGTACTGGATCATCAATTATTCTGCTTTCATGCAAAACACATCAACCTCTGCAGTCATATAAATACAGTTATCTGTATGTAAATAGTGTGGGAGAAATCTATGCCCTGAAATCACTGTTATCTATTATAAAAATAGCTGATATTCTTGAGTTGGAATTTCAATCGAATTGGCCTCTGTTATGATATGCAGAATGTATATTTTTGCTGTTCAAATTCAGTCTTGTCAAAAGCAGTTAACACATTTTATTTATTCCATACAGCAGAACAAAAATGTATCACAGTTTTAAAATATAAAGTATTTTTTAATAAAATGTTATCAAAAATAATTCATGACATCAGCATCTGTAAATTAGAGCATTCTGGGTTATTTGGCCATTGTTCATAGTCTAAAAATGAGGCATTATTGCATTATTGTTGCTACAAATGTAATTCAAATTCAGGATTTAAATTGGAAATTTAAGGACATTTAAGGACATTTGATTTCTGATTGCTACATAACTCTGGTTCTCTTTGTAACTTCCTGAAATACAGGAAGTATTTCACAACATCAATCTGATGATTTTTTTTAGGTCTTCAGGACTATCAGGCGGCTACAGAAATCGACCCACACAACGCAGCCCTGCGAGCTGATACAGACAAGATTCGTGAGGTCATACAAGGCACCACATGACCATATAGCTCCTGAAAAGCTAGGATCACGGTTGCACCTGTAATCAGTGCAGAAATGTACATGAGCGCACATGAACATGTTGTGTTTAACACTGGTTCCTTATATGAAACCACACATAAAGACTGGTTACGCTAGAGAAATGTTTTGATCATATTCTTCTTAATATTCATTTTCCCAATAAAACCACATTTGCCTTTTTGAATGGATGTTTATTGCGGTCACATGCACAATACTGGAAGTACATCAATTGCCTTATGTAATTGCAGATAAAAACAAAACAAGTCCTTGATCTTGAGTTAATGATGAATAGAATCGATCATTACTATGGACTCAGTTCTATGTTGCAGAACATGCTCAGTCTGAAGACTCAAACAGGACAAACACTTTTGAAAACATACAATAGTCTCTTATAGATGCAAATGAGAGTGTAAATGATTAACTATAAATGATTAACTGATAGATAGAGTAATAAGAATAATAAAAGGAAAAGTCATAATAAAAACACCCATCCCATTCTGTAAAGGTTCTTTCAAGGTATGAACAAACGTTCTTTCAGTAACATTATCATTAATATTGTTCAGCCTCTATTAAATGGTTTAGGGCTGCCGTCCTCGTTATATATCTGGTCAGTAATCCTACATATAACGTCCTTGTCATACTGGTTTAGATCCTCAGGTTCAGCATCAGATCTAGTCCCATGTAACTTCTTCCAATCGGTGTAATCCATACACCTGTTTCTTGAAATCACCACCAAGATTGCCTTTCTAGAAACACCACGGAATTGCCCAGTTGGAGGAACATGTGTTTCACAGCTGAATCCATAATCATTCCATTTATCGCCACTCATATAATAAGCAACATTACTCATAGTCGTTCTCATTGGATTGTTTTCAAGAAACAGCTTATATGCCCACTCCCACCACGCTTCATCCACTTCATTCAGGGTCCCCCAACTTGCCATCTGTTGAAAAAACAAAAAATAAAATAAGTGTGCTCCTTTAAGGCTGTTTTACTCAAGATGCCTTAAGGAGTATGGAAGCATATGGGTAGCACAATTCAATTTGAAATGTAATATGCAAAATGGCAATGCAATATGTAAAATGGCAATGTATTTCTGTATTTAAATTTACATTTTCCCATACATATGTGCAACATTTAGTGCAAAATGAAAATTCAATTATATAATTTAAATTTGACATTTTCTGCACTAGTTTTAATATGCAAATTAGAAACGTATTTGAATGCTTTATAAGTTGCAAAATTAAAATGTATTACCCAAATTGATTAGATATGTTTAACATGTCCAAGCAAAAACGGTAACAAAATTATGATTTAAATGCTGTTTTTCCTAAATGCATTTAGACTTAGGGGTAGGACACTAGGGATGCATTGTAGCAAAATGCAGTGAGAATTTCAGAATACATTCTGAGCCAAAGGTGCAGCAAAAGGGTAAATGCACACTTACAAGAAGACGTTAAGACGTTTCACTTAAGATGTTTCAATTGCAACTTCATTAAATACCCCGCGATGAATATAGTTTAAAGGGCACCTATTATGCAAAATCCACTTTTACATGGTGTTTGTACATAAATGTGTGCAGTGGTGTGGTCCGGTCGGCGATTTTTACCTAGGGGGACCTAGATCATATTTTTAGAGTGCAAAAGTGCATTTTGCATGCGTGCGAACTTAGTTTTCGTGGAGAAAATGTTAGTCTCGCAAAGAAGAAAGTACTTTGAGCGCACGAAAATCAATTTTGTATTTAAAATAAGTTTTTGGATGTGTGCAGACCTTCTCTTTTGCACGTGCAAAGTTTCACTAGCTTGCTCCCCTGATGCCCGCCCTCAGTGCTCTCTAAATACCGATGGCTCGCTTGCTCAACCCAACCCAGTGTTAAGGCCCCGATATACTTCAAATGAAGTTCGTTTTCATTCTTAATAATTCCAAACAACATCAATCTTAATAACTACTATTAATCTTGTATTTAGTCATTTATAACTGATATATAATTGTTCATTTAGGCTGGAAGTGATAATGCTTTATTCAGGTGTGCATAATTATTAAGCAGGTTTTCTTTTACAGAAATCTTGAGATGGACTAAAAAATTAACTCCCAAAATTTGCTGCCAGATTCTGGAAGTGGTGCTGGTCCTTCAAGAGTCACTCTCAACATATCTGTCTTTAAAGCCTATACAAAAAGTCTTCAAGTATTTTACTACACTTAAGTACGTGATTCTTCTTAAGTAGGGGTCATTTTTTTGATTCTTTACTTCACCTAGGTCTCTGAGAACCTGGTTGCAGTTTTGGAAAATGGTGGCGCTGGAGACTAAATGCTTCCTGGTGATTTCACACCTAATTCTTCACCTTAATTCCTAATTCTTTTGCAGTTAACATGCATCTTTTATATTGCATTAATTACATTTTTAATAATAAAATTTTAATAATAAAATAAATAATAATAAAATAAATCAATTCTTAGTACGCCCATAGAACCGTGCCTGCATTTACCTAAAGCAGTGGTTCTCAACCTTTTTTTACTCCAAGACTTCCTCCTCTCCAAATCAATACTGCAAGCCCAAACTCTTTCTATTCACTAAAACCTTATTTTCATGTCATTTTTTTAAACAAAGCAAATTCAAGATACATTTAAACATTCCATGTTCTTTTTTGCAAACATACTTCGCAAAAAAATGTCACTGCAGATATTCTATACAACTTAAAAGTATGTAGGCCTATGTATATTCTGAACTCGGCGATCTAAAGGCAGCTCGATGCCATCAGTGAATAGTTACTGTCAGAACAAGCTGTTTGGAGCGTCTGATGCCCGTGAACACCACTGATCCTCACAAACTTCTCCAAAACACGGGAGCATCCGTTATAAAACACTCGCTGTATTCAACTACGTGAATATACTGAGCTGTGTTCAAGCAGATAAATGATGTTATAGTGCTCAGTGCGCCGAGAGCGCACATACACACAGTTCGTTTGCGCGTCAAATAACGGACACGACGCGCGCCTAATGCTCGATACTGTGTCACTGTAATCATCTTTACCTTGATTACAATCGTTATCCATTAAAACTATAGGCTATAGTGTGACACTGGCTTCTTCTGCTGTAGCTGTAGTTTGCGTATCATTTTGAGCCGCCGTTCAGTCTGTATTTCACACAGCGCGATGAGAAACGGTTTGCTGCTCCGAAACACAGAATACGTAGAGAGGTGGTGCTGTTATTTATTTATATATATTTTTACATTATTTAACATATTAGTCGTAACATTAGTGAATATTATATTTTAGTTTTAAGTTAAGTTATCTCGCCCCCCGGTTGAGAACCACTGACCTGAAGCGCGCTCGACCTATTGGGCACCCCTGCCCTAGACTTCTGAAGCACAGGGGCGATTGAGCCTTTGCTGTAGCTGCCCCTAAACTTTGGAATACACTACCATTGTCAGTGAGGATGGCCCAACTCTGTCTGCTTTTAAAACTAGTCTTAAAACGCATTTTTATTCATTGGCATTTAATTCAGTTTGAGAGCTGTGGTTTTTCTTTTTGTCTTTGCTGTTTTTTTATTTTTTATCTGTAATGTACAATACTATGCACAGTACCTAATTGTTGTTTGTTTTAGGACCCTTTATGTACAGCACTTTGGTCAACTACTGTAGTTTTTAAATGTGCTCTAGAAATAAATTCAACTTGACACTTTGGAAGGAAAATGAGTGTCTTTTTATTGTCCGAGTCACTTATCAAATTTGCCAAATAAATTGTAAAAATTGCTAAATTTGTTGTTAGGTGCTTTTGGAAAAAGAAGTTGCTAGGGTAGTCTGAAAAGTTGCTAAATTTGGCAACAAAATTGCTAAGTTGGCAACACTGAGTCGATGAATATTGATCTGTTGTGCATCCTGTTGCCGAGCCGCGCCTGAATTTTGCTACCCATATGCTTCCATAAAAGGAGATACCAATGATCATAACGGATGTCTATCACATATGCAGATTGATATCTAAGGCTGATGATACACAGGGCAACTTTTTGAGCAATGTTGCCAGGCAACTTTGGTTAATGTTGCCATCAACGGGCAACCAAGTGAGACACAGGACCCACGACCGATCTAAAGCAGTGGTTTTCAGTCCTGGTCCTGGGGACCCACTGCTCTGCACATTTTGTGTGTCTACCTTATTTAACACACCTGATTCAGATCAGCTCATTAGGAGGGAGATCCGTGTACTGAACTGAGTGTGTCAGATAAGAGAGACATACAAATTGTGCAGAGCAGTGGGTCCCCAGGACCAGCATTGAAAACCACTGATAGTATCCAGATAGAAATGTGTTACCCATTCTCAGTGGGGAATGTGCCAAAGCAACACTGCTGAAAAAAAGTTGACGGGCAAAATTGCTCAAAACGGTGCCCCGTGTATCATCAGCCTAACAGTTATTGTTTTATTCTATTCGCTAACATTCGAATATTAAAACTGAATAAAACACCAACAACAACTAGCTAGGTTAGCTGATTACCTTAAAAGTCAGTCCTATTTCTGTTTTCTAGTCGTGTAGACGAGATTTAACAGATTTTTTTTTTTTAGGCTATTAAAACTCCATCTTATCAGTTCCGAATTCAATTCTTCATTAGCTTTATTTTAAAGAGTGCATGGCTATCCTAGGTATGCTTAAAAACTTACTGTTTGTATGCGATGTCCTGTGACTTCCTGTAAAAGATGAGCGTTGATGAAGCTGCTGCAGTTGTGTTTTATGAAAAGAACAGAATTTGACAGTTGGGTTTAGAGTATGGGCGGTATTAAATTGCCACGCCCTGTAGAATTTTGTGTAGCTATAGTGCGAAACAAGAGCTTATGCCAATACGGATGTTCGTCGTGTGTCATATTCAAGTATGAGTAATATCGCACAAAGTAGCCTACAGTCTGGCAACGTACAGGCTTTATGTACAAAGCTTGCGTGTTCATCCCATGAGCTGAGTTTTTGGCTCAAGGTCTTCATTTACAGTCACACCAGAGGTGTTCAGCTGGGTTTCTGCAGACCAGTCAAGTTCTTCCACACTGACTCAATCAATCATTTCTTTTTGAACCTTGTCTTATGCACAGAGGCATTGTCATGTTAGAATAGAAAAGGGTCCTGTCCAAACTGTTGCTATAATATTAGAAGCACACACTTTCCTAGAATATCATTATATGCTTCAACATTAAAATTTGTACTCATAGAAATTACTAGTCAAACCTGTTCACTAGAAGGGGGTGCCAATACTTTTGGCAATATAGTGTATTTTAATTGTCAAGAGTGTGTGCTGCTGCTGCAGGAACAAAATTAGTAGAAGCCTGCCAGTTGGACCATAAATCCATTGATGCAATATTAAATATTCACCACTAGATGCTACTATTGGACAAACTACAGCATAATTTCATGCTACTCTTCCTTATCCCGAATCTTCAAGTAAAGATGTCCAGAGGACAAATCAGCTTTGGATTGCTTGTGGATTATTGTGATGTTTTTATCAGCTGTTTGTACTCTCATTCTGACGGCACCCATTCACTGCAGAGCATCCATTGCTGAGACAGTAATGTTATGCAACATTTCTCCAAACCTGATGAAGAAACAAACTCATCTACATTCTGGATGGCCTGAGGGTGAAGACATTTTCAGCAAATTTAGATTTTTGGGTGAGCTATTCCTTTAAATCAACTACAACTCTATCGACTTTAACATCAGAGCTCATGTTAAGTAAAGTAACTATTCCAGGACTAAACAGCCCTTTGTAACATAAAACACATGTTCTGTTAACACATCAAGCACATATATTATTTGATGAGGTTATTGTTACATCTGGTACAGTCAGTTTCAGATGCCATATCCATCAAACATACACAATACTGGACGTACATCTAGGTTAAAAAAAAATCAATTACAGCAACAACAACACAAGACCTATCTTGAGTGAATGATCAGTAGAAGTTCTCAAATAAGCGATGCAAATGTGTTTGTTCACTGTCCCTTAAACTGTGTATTGTAATTTGGGATATACACATAGCGGTGGTCCAAGCTGGTATTAAAGGAATTGTCCTGGAACATGCCGCACAATCCAAGGTGCTGTGAGAAGCTCTGTGATATGGGGTGATAGGAACAGGGCGAGGACTCAAACGTGGCTGATCGAGCGCCGTAGTCACTGGATGTCGTCTTATACATCAGGTCCTGAGATCTGGCCAGCGCTGGCTCTTCAGACGATGTGTGAGATCCTGGTTTGATCATGCAGGAGAAAACCAGGATATTAGCACATGGAACCCCATGCTCCGGATTCGACATTATGACTGCAGGCTGAAAGGAGATCAAGTGTAGACTAATGAATTATTTGTTTTAGTGTCACAAGCTTCCAGTACACAGACACAACAACAACACACAGATAATAAAATAAGATGTGAATAAAATACACATACATAAATATAAATGAACCACAAAAAAAGAATAAATTGTATGTACAGGTGTGCTATAGATAGAATAGGAATAGAATAAAATAAAATAAAAATGAAAAATAAATTGTAGGGATGTACTAGGATGTAGGGAGATAAATAAGTATACGGTTATTGCACATACTTTTATTGCATAATGGGAGAACATTAACTGTTCATGAGGTAGATTGCCTGGGGAAAGAAACTGTTCTTGTGCCTGGCTGTCCTGGTATTCGGTGCTCTGTAGCGCCGACCAGATGGCAAAAGTTCAAAAAGGAGATGGCTTGGATGTGAGGAATCCAGAGTGATTTTCTGAGCCCTTTTCCTCACTCTGGATGTACACAGTTCTTGGAGGGTAGGCAGGGGAGCACCAATAATCATTTCCAAACCGTTCCAAACCGTTCTCTGGTAGTCTTCTGATTTCTGATTTTGTAGCTGAGCCAAACCAGACAGTTATTGATGTGCACAGGACGGACTCAATGACGGCAGAGTAGAACTGTTTCAGCAGCTCCTGTGGCAGGTTGAATTCCCGCAGTTGGCAAAGGAAGTTCAACCTTTGTTGGGCCTTTTTCACAATGGAGTCGATGTGAGTGTCCCAATTCAGGTCCTGAGAGATGGTGGTTCCCAGGAACCTGAATGTCTCCACTGCCGTTACAGTGCTGTTCATGATGGTGAGTGGGGGGAGTGCAGGGGGGTTTCTCCTGAAGTCCACGATCATCTCCACTGTTTTGAGTGTGTTGAGCTCCAGGTTGTAGTGACTGCACCAGACAGCCAGCTCTTTAACCTCTTGTCTGTAGGCAGACTCATCTCTGTCCTGGATGAGACCAATGACTGTAGTGTCATCTGCAAACTGCAGGAGCTTGACAGAGGGGTCTTTAGAGGTGCAGTCGTTGGTGTACAGTGATAAGAGCAGTGGGGAGAGGACGCAACCCTGAGGGGCACCAGTGTTGGTGGAGTGGCTGCTCGATGTGAATTTACCAATTCTCACTAGCTGTTGCCTATCTGTCAGAAAGCTGGTGATCCACTGACAGATAGAGCTAGGGACAGAGAGCTGGGTTAGTTTGGTCTGGAGGAGTGTTGGGATGATAGTGTTGAAAGCGGAGCTAAAGTCCACAAAGATGATCCTCACATAAGTCCCTGTTTTGTCCAGATGTTGCAGGATGAAGTGCAGTCCCATGTTGACTGCATCATCCACAGACCTGTTTGCTCAGTAAGCAAACTGCAGGGGGTCCAGTAAGGGTCCAGTGATGTTCTTCAGATAAGCCAACACCAACCTCTCAAATGTCTTCATGACCACAGACGTTAGAGCCACAGGTCTGTAGTCATTAAGTCCAGTAATTTTGGGTTTCTTTGGGACCGGGATGATGGTGGAGCGTTTGAAGCAGGCAGGGACTTTGCACAGCTCCAGTGATCTGTTGAAGATCTGTGTGAAGATGGGGGCCAGCTGGTCAGCACAGGTTTTTAGACATGCTGGTGTCACACCGTCTGGGCCTGCAGGGGTTCAACCGTAATTTTACGAAGCTACGAGAATACATAATCAACATAATCAGCGTTGTTTACGTTCAGCATGCGTGCGCTTTCTACTGAACGTAAACAATGCTCATTACGATGATTACGTTCTGGGGTACTCTCCAAAATGGCAGAAGACGGTAACTCGGGGAGAAGAATTGCTGAATAAATTGTTATTATTGTTTTCTTTGCGCACAAAAAGTATTCTCGTAGTAAAATTAGGGTTGAACCCCTGATGTCACATGGACTATTTTACTGATGTCCTTGCTATGTTTCTGTGCGTTGATCGTGATAGTATCCTTGCTGTATATGGAGGGTCAGAGAGCTCTCAGATTTACTCAAAAAGATCTTAATTTGTGTTACGAAGATGAACGAAGGTCTTACGGGTTTGGAGCGACATGAGGGTGAGCAATTAATGACAGAATTTTCATTTTTGGGTGAATTAACCCTTTAATGACAACTACGAGACCAAACAGTCATGTTTTTGGAGAAAGGAAGGACAACATGTCTTCCATCAGTTTATTTGCTGACATTTTGTGGTGTTTTATATGAATATTACTGTTCAGAAGGTTGGGGTTGGTAAGATCTTAAATGTTTTAAAAGAAGTCTGTTCTGCTCACCAAGACTGCATTTATTTGATAAAAAATACAGTAAAAACCGTGAAATAATATTACTATTTAAAATAGCTGTTTTCTATATGAATATTTGGTAAAATATAATTTATTTCTGGTATAAAAGCTGAATTTTCAGCATCATTACTTCAGTCTTCAGAAATCTTTCTAATATGCTGATTTGCTGCTCAAGAAAGTTGAATCCCTTTAATATTTTGTGGAAACAAGATACATTTTATTTTTCCGGATTCTTTGATGAATAGAAAGTTCAGAAGAACAGCATTTGTTTGAAATAGAAATCTTTTGTAACATTGTAAATGTTACTTTTGATCAATTTAATGTATCCTTTTTAAATAAAAGTATTAATTTCTTCCTAACCCCAAACTTTTGAATGGTAGTGTACAGGTGCAGTACAAATGTCTGAATGTGATTGCATAATATAAAAAAATATCAAAGCAAGTGTTATTTATTAAAAACACAGCATTAAATATCCTAATCATCTTTTTTCTCTTTTCCTGCAGTAAATTGTTCATGGCAGGAAACTACCAGGCTGCCGTCAATGCTTATAATCTCGCCATAAAACTCAACAGGAAGATCCCGGCTTTATTTTCTAACCGAGCAGCCTGTCATCTCAAACTGAGAAATCTTCACAAAGCCATTGAGGACAGCTCTCAGGTCAGTTTTTAGTGTTTGTTCTTTTTTTATATGACATGTGGAGGTTCTTTTTGTATATAGAGCACTGATTCCCTTCACATTAACACACATGAACTTTCACAGGCTCTTGAGTTACTGAAGCCTGCGGTCGCTGCAAACGCTCCGGCTCGACTGAAGGCTCACGTGAGGCGAGGAACAGCATTCTGTGAGCTTGAGCTTTATGTAGAAGGTACTGGATCATCAATTATTCTGCTTTCATGCAAAACACATCAACCTCTGCAGTCATATAAATACAGTTATCTGTATGTAAATAGTGTGGGAGAAATCTATGCCCTGAAATCACTGTTATCTATTATAAAAATAGCTGATATTCTTGATTTGGTATTTCAATCGAATTGGCCTCTGTTATGATATGCAGAATGTATATTTTTGCTGTTCAAATTCAGTCTTGTCAAAAGCAGTTAACACATTTTATTTATGCCATACAGCAGAACAAAAATGTTCATCACCGTTTTAAGATATAAAAATAAGTATTTTTTATTATTTCGCCATTGTTCATAATCTAAAAGTAACATATTAATCAATTCTGCATTCTTGTTGCTACAAATGTAATTCAAATTCAGGATTTAAATTGGAAATTTAAGGACATTTGATTTCTGATTGCCACACAACTCTGGTTCTCTTTGTAATTTCCTGAAATACAGGAAGTATTTCACAATATCAATCTGATGATTTTTTTAGGTCTTCAGGACTATCAGGCGGCTACAGAAATCGACCCACACAACGCAGCCCTGCGAGCTGATACAGACAAGATTCGTGAGGTCATACAAGGCACCACATGACCATATAGCTCCTGAAAAGCTAGGATCACGGTTGCACCTGTAATCAGTGCAGAAATGTACATGAGCGCACATGAACATGTTGTGTTTAACACTGGTTCCTTATATGAAACCACACATAAAGACTGGTTACGCTAGAGAAATGTTTTGATCATATTCTTAATATTCATTTTCCCAATAAAACCACATTTGCCTTTTTGAATGGATGTTTATTGCGGTCACATGCACAATACTGGAAGTACATCAATTGCCTTATGTAATTGCAGATAAAACAAAACAAGTCCTTGATCTTGAGTTAATGATGAATAGAATCGATCATTACTATGGACTCAGTTCTATGTTGCAGAACATATTCAAGTCTGAAGACTCAAAAAGGACAAACACTTTTGAAAACATACAATAGTCTCTTATAGATTAAATGATTAACTATAAATGATTAACTGATAATAAAAGGAAAAGTCATAATAAAAACACCCATCCCATTCTGTAAAGGTTCTTTCAAGGTATGAACAAACGTTCTTTCAGTAACATTATCATTAATATTGTTCAGCCTCTATTAAATGGTTTAGGGCTGCCGTCCTCGTTATATATCTGGTCAGTAATCCAGTTTATAACATCCTTGTCATACTTGACTAGATTCTTAGGTTCAGCAGCATCAGATCTAGTCCCATGTAACTTCTTCCAATCACCCCACTCCATACACCTTTTTCTGGAAATCACCACCAAAATGGCCTTCTTAGAAACACCACGGAATTGCCCAGTTGGAGGAACATGTGTTTCACAGCTGAATCCATAATCATTCCATTTATCGCCATTCAGATAAAAAGCAACATTATTCAGAGTCGTTCTTATTGGATCGTTTTCAAGAAACATCTTATATGCCAACTCCCACCACGCTTCATCCACTTCATCCAGGGTCCCCCAACTTGTCATCTGTTGAAAAAACAAAAGTTAAAATGAGTGTGCTCCGTAAAAGGTGGGGTTATTTACTTGTTTTTAACTCGAGATGCCAAACTCAGTTCCTGGAAGGGCGCAGCCCTGCAGAGTTAGTTCCAACCCAGCAGTTAGTTCGACATATAACTGCCTTAAGGAGATACCAACGATGATCAGCATGGATGTCTATCACATATGCAAGTGTTTTTTTTTTTCATTCTTTTCACTAACATTCGAATATTAAAACTGAATAAAATGCCAACAATAACAACAACTACCTAGGTTAGCTGATTACCTTAAAAGTTGGCCCCATTTCTGTTTTCTCTAGTTGTGTAGCCGAGATTTTACAAAAAAAACAAACAAAAAAAAAGTTTCTACTGCAACATGTATTAAAGCTCCATCTTATCAGTGCTGAATTCAATTCTTCATGAAACCATAGATACCAATAAAGAAGCTTTATTTTAAAGAGTGTGTGATACTGGGCTTAGGTATGCTTTAAAACTTACTGTTTGTATGCGATGTCCTGTGATTTCCTGTAAAAGATGAGCGTTGATGAAGAGCTGCAGCAGTTGTGTTTTATGAAAAGTACAGAACTCGACAGTTGTGTAGACAGTATTATGGGCGGTATTAAATTGCCACGCCCTGTAGAATTTCTGTGTAGCTATAGTGCGAAACAAGAACTTCTGCCAGTGCTGATGTACGTCATGTGTCATATTCAAGTATGAGTAATATTGCACAAAGTACAGTCTATCAACGTACAGGCTTTATGTACAAAGCTTGCGTGTTCATCCCATGATGAGATGAGTTTTTGGCTCAAGGTCTGCATTTAAAGTCACAGCAGAGGTGTTCAGCTGGGTTTCTGCAGACCAGTCAAGTTCTTCCACACTGACTCAATCAATCATTTCATTTTGAACCTTGTCTTATACACAGAGGCATTGTCATGTTAGAATAGAAAAGGGTCCTGTCCAAACTGTGGCTATAATATTAGAAGCACACAATTTCCTAGAATATCATTATATGCTTAAACATCAAGATTTGTACTCAACTAGTCAAACATGTTCATTAGAAGGGGGTGCCAATACTTTTGGCAATATAGTGTATTTTAATTGTCAAGAGTGTGTGCTGCTGCTGCAGGAACAAAATTAGTAGAAGCCTGCCAGTTGGACTGTAAATCCATTGATGCAATATTAAATATTCACCACTAGATGCTACTATTGGACAAACCACAACATAACTTCATGCTACTCTTATCCTGAATCATCAAGTAAAGATGTCCAGAGGACAAATCATCTTTGGATTGCTTGTGGATTACTGTGATGTTTTTAATCATCTGTTTGGATTCTCATTCTGACGGCACCCATTCACTGCAGAGCATCCATTGCTGAGATAGTGATGCAATGCAACATTTCTCCAAATCTGATAAAGAAACAAACTCATCTACATTCTGGATGGCCTGAGGGTGAAGACATTTTCAGCAAATTTAGATTTTTGGGTGAGCTATTCCTTTAAATCAACTACAACTCTATCAACTTTAACATCATAAAACACATGTTCTGTTAACACATCAAGCACATATTTTATTTGATAAGGTCATTGTTACATCTGGTACAATCAGTTTCAGATGCCATATCCATCAAACACACAATACTGGACATACATCAAGGTTAAAATGATCAAATGACAACAAAACAAGACCTATCTTGAGTGAATGATCAGTAGAAGTTCTCAAATAAGGGATGCAAATGTGTTTGGTCACTGTCCCTTAAACTGTGTATTGTAATTTGGGATATACACATAGCGGTGGTCCAAGCTGGTATTAAAGGAATTGTCCTGGAACATGCCGCACAATCCAAGGTGCTGTGAGAAGCTCTGTGATATGGGGTGATAGGAACAGGGCGAGGACTCAAACGTGGGTGATCGAGCGCCGTAGTCACTGGATGTCGTCTTATACATCAGGTCCTGAGATCTGGCCAGCGCTGGCTCTTCAGACGACGTGTGAGATCCTGGTTTGATCATGCAGGAGAAAACTGCATTTCCAGGATTAGCACATGATGGATCCACATGCTCCGGACTCGACATTATGACTGCAGGCTGAAACCAGATCAAGTACTAATGAATTATTATTAAAGTAACCACAGACAGTTAATCATATTAGGAACTTTTGTTTTATTGACCATTGCTTAATTCAATTTTATTTCCTTAGTTTTTCTGTTATGAACATAATGAATGCAATTCCCAGCAGATAATATAACCCTATAAACTCTGAACCTCTGGTAAATAGTTTCTCTAATAATTATTTATTCATTTATTTGGATATGCAAATTAATTTAACTAATTTTTTTTAACTGTAAAGTATTTAACTTCTTTTATTTGTACAATAAATTGTATAATAATTGTATACTGTTAATGTATTATTTATATATTTAAATCACATTTTATGTATTTATTTTAATGAATATATTTATTATTTTATATTTATTTAAATTGATTTTTAAATATATTTATTTGAATCAAATGTTGATTATTTACAAAGTCCTTTAAGGCATTCGTCTTTGTTATTTATTATTATTTGATCCAAATTGGATTTATTTATTAATCAAAGATAGATAGTAATTTAATCTTAATTTGACTATTTTTTATTATTATTTATTTTTATTTGTACATTTCTACACAGGTTTTCTCTAAACGCTAACTCTTTTTTAACTTCTCAGATTTAACACTCTTTTTTATTTAATTGTTATTTACTAAAATATAATATTATAATATTTTATGCATTATTTATAATTTATTCACACTGTCTTAGCGCAATAGCAATATTACACAACGATGAAAAAGATCAATTTAATCTTCTAAAGTGTAAATATAAGAAATGCAGTTTACCAGTTTTACAGCGACGTTCAAACGCTTGTGTTGTGAGGACGTCTCTATGGCAATGAGCGGTTACGTCAACTGCGCCTGCGCGTAAACAAAACCGCATAAAAGCTGACATTTCAACCTACGATCAACTAGATTTATTAGGAAATTAAATATAAACGTCGGAATCGCTGTTAAATAGATTAAACCGATCAGCAACCACGCAACAGAGACACTTAAAAAATTCTGAGTCACTCACAGGATACGGGAATTATGGGAAATGTAGTTTTTAGAGTTAAAGGATGTTAAAAGGATGATTACGTGTAAAACTACAACTCCCATGCATCTTCCTCTCGGCAGCCGCCGCCGTGTTGTGATGTTTATGTTTTGGCTCAGTTGAAGAGGCGTGACTTAATGGTAGATTTGCACAGAGGACGTTTGCCTTCTTTCTTTCTCCCGCTGCAATTTACCTCTAAAACAGGTAAGAACAACATATAACGCACCTAATGCAGCTTAAAGCCATCTTTAGAAGGACTGACAGATTAAAGACTCGTTCATATTCTGCGTGTGTGTTTGTTAGAGTCAGTGTTTGTCATTTCGTCTGTTAATCTCTAAAGTACAACAGTTCAGTTCACGCACTGAATCAAATGTTGAGTTTAGGACCTTATAAATCTAACTTTAGATGAAGAGACTCCTGCCTCGACTTTATTTGTAAGAATAAGATGAAACAAGATGTATTCTGCGATAGTAATCGCTCACAGCTGTCGTGTTTATGTAGTATTTATTTATTTTTGCACAGTTTAAACCATGTTGTCATGTTTTTTTTTGAAAAACAACAACAACAGTTTTTGCATCATCCATCAACCTATAACAGGGGTTATAGATGTTACAGACTCCTAAATATGATTGTCTTCATCTGAGAGACCCCATCCTAAAATGTACTGTTATTATTTATTTATTTTTATATTATAACATATAATATATTCTTAATTTATTTAAGTAAAAAAACAAAAAAACATTTTTAGCCACTTATTTATTTAAAACTATTTTATTTTTATTATATTTTTTATTTGTTTAATAGACTGTTTATTTATTTAAATATTTTATTATTAATTTATATATATATATATAATATATATATATATATATATATATATATATACTTATTTTAATCAAATTTAGTTAGTTAGATTTAATCTTATATATTTATTCATTTAATTTTTTCACATTTCCATGGACCTTCTAGCTCTCCTTTGTGGTCACCTGGGGGCGTATTACAGAAAGATCCTAACTTTAAAATCTTATCTTATCTGTTTGGTAACCATGGTAATTTCAGTTAGGACCACATTTAGGACAAAAGCTATTACAGAACAGCATTTCCTAAGTGTGTTATCCTATCTTAACTACAGATAGGAAAGGGGTATAACAGAAACCTCCTAACTTGACAAAAAACCCTAAAAACTGTCTTAACTTTAGGACAACCTCACAGCTGTCCTAACTTCAAAATTATTTGAAAGCTAACGGAAATAAACGCTTACAACTGTGCTGTACGACAATGGTATTACATTTATTAATAGTTGAAAATGAAGAACGAAGATGTTTAATGGTAGAAAGACTCATGGAGGAGCCTGAAGATGTTATATTCTGGTAATTACAGACTGCCACACAACATATTACAGTTAGCACAAGAACTGCAACCAGCACTATAGAGACCAACAAAAGCGTCACGGAGCATTACCGGTTGTAGAGCAAGTGACTAATGCCTTGCGTTTTTTTTGCAAAAGGTGATTTTCAAAGTGAAGCAGCTTTTGTTTACCTCATCAGCAGTGTTGGTTGCTTGGAAACAGACCTGAGAGTCGATTGTTGAGCTTGATTATGCCATTTAAGATTTCCTAACTAGAGATAAGATACAATTTTGTAAGATAGGATAAGAATCCCAAACCAAGTTAAGATTTGATTCTGTAATACGAATTTGCGAAAAATCCTAATTTAACATATCATATCTTAAGTTAAGACCTAAGATAAGAAACTTTCTGTAATACGCCCCCTGATCTATAACACTAAAAAGCACCTAAATATCATGCATCAGATGCTTGTGCACTCATTAAGATCTGTTGAAGCCTTTCAGTGTTCAGTGGTGTTGTTTGGATGATGATATGTGTGTAATGGCTCTGTTCTTCTGCTTTTTTGGATGGTTAACAGACCATAGTGTGTTATTTTTGCCTGCTCTTCCTGAAAAACAAACCAGTGAAACAACCAGATGATAGTTTTGACTCAGATCTGTGGTTTTTAAAGAAACAGTTCACCTCGAAATGAGAGTTCTGACATTATTTACTCAGCCAATCCTGCATGTTGTTACAGACTTTTCATGAACTCTTGCATCATAATTTATGCGTTTAAAAAGGTTTTGCATGAAGATACACCAGACTGCATCAAATTTCAGCGTAACTGTCAGATGTGTAATGAGAAGTTTCTTTATTTGTGCCTGTAATTCTTCTTAAGACCTCTATTCTCATGGCTTCTGCAAACGCAGAATAATCATTTACCAGTGACGGGGTCAACCTGACATTTCCATCCCATAAATGAGCGTTCAGGTGGACGTCATTACAGAGGACAACAACACTGATGAGACTTGAAATAATGCCGTTTGCATAGTCAAATGTGT
Source organism: Aspiorhynchus laticeps (assembly GCA_023376895.1). Lineage (NCBI taxonomy): Eukaryota > Metazoa > Chordata > Actinopteri > Cypriniformes > Cyprinidae > Aspiorhynchus > Aspiorhynchus laticeps. The sequence continues at coordinate 3,462,200 of CM041798.1, read as the reverse complement.
GTTTTTGTAAATAACAGTCCATGTGGTTCTGTTGTGTAGTTATTTCTGTCCTGTAGCTGGTTGAGAGATGTCCGACAGCTCCAGTGACACGGAGTCGTCCTGCGGATGGACAGTCATTAGTAATGAGGTGATCATGTTTTATTGCTTGTAATGTTACCCATTGGGTTTACCTCTAATCTGAAAAATGCTTTTTGAGAGTTATTCTTTTACAGTCCTCTGCTGGGCGAAGAGCACATCTAGGTCATATTTTACTCCTAAATCTAAAAATGAGCCTATTTTTAGGACCTTTTTTATTGCTTTATTTTTATTTATAAATATATATATATATATATATATATATGTCAAACTTATAAATTCTTTACTTGTATACCTAAATTCTAAAAAATGTTCATGGCAATGAAGCACATTTACATATTTAATTGATGATACTCTATATTCATTTTGGATTTAAATATAGCATGCTTTTTGTGAGATGAACTCAAAAATGAGAAAAAATACATACATTTCTATCTATCTATCTATCTATCTATCTATATATCTATCTATCTATCTATCTATCTATCTATCTATCTATCTATCCACACACACACACACACACAAACAATGTATAGAAATATAAAACTATAAATATAAAAGTTAACATTTTCACTTTAATATCACTGCTGCTGTTTTTTAATCCATCCTCTGAAACCAATAAAGCTGGTTTTTATACTGTTTATTTTGCAAAAACTTAGTGTATAGCCATAGTGACTGTGTGTGTGTGTGTGTGTGTTACAGGGTTCGGATATTGAGACGCTTGGGCTGGATAACGCTGGAGAGTGTGAGGATGGAGCGGTTAGCTGCGCTCCGGATGTACCTGATGGTGAGGATGTCATTCACAATGAATAAAGACAAAACTATTTATGTTGTTTTAGAGGTCAGGTTTTGTGGCATGAATTTAATGAGTACTGCTCGTGTAGAATGCAGTGTTAGTGTGTGGTTAATCATGTGTGTCAGCACACAAACGCAAAAGAATGAATTTAATGTGTGAATCCAGAAGTGGTCAAACAAGTTTGAAATATTTGAGCTTGTTTTTTCAGCCAAGCGGGGTGTGGAGAGTTTGGGAGAGTCTTCACTAGATCTCACACTGAGAGATGAGGTGGCGGCGGAGGCGGAACCAGCCCGAGAGGTGCGATTAAACCTGAAAATGATGTCCTGGCATGTGTTATTGTTCTGCAGAGAGGAATTCTCCAGTAATCCGGCTTAAAGAAGTGACATTTATGTTTTCTTGCAGGCGGGTGGAGAAGAACATGTGATCCTTTGCTCGTCCAGTGAGAACTCTGACATCATCATGCTGGCGGACTCTCGGGAGGCGGAGACTGACTCGTGGGAGGAGCCTGTTGCTAAGGAGACGGAGGAAGCAGGAAGTGAGGAGCTCTATCTTGGAAGCTCGTCGAGCAGCCAGTACACGTTTAGAGAGTCGGAGACGAGTGAGTGGAAAACGTGTTTTCATGCATATTAACATCACTGCAATGTCGTATTTAGCCGTGGGATTTTTTTTTTAAGTCTGACTTTACATATTAAAGAAAAGAATCATGTTGGAAGTTATTTGGTATTGATCACAGTTGAGTTTTAATTGTGAATGTTGATGGCAGAGTTTGGTTTGTATTCATTTTGTTTGTTGCTGAGGAAGGTAGCGTGCAAAACTAGGGCTATGTGATCAATCGAAATAATACCCCAAATCACAATAAAGCTTAGTGCAGTTATCAAATCGCTAAGTCTGCGATATATTTAAATAAATTTATGTGCTGTGTTTATCAGAATATGTCATCATGTTCTTTTATACTCAAGCAGCTTATGTTTCGGTCAGGGCTGTGACGGTCGCCATGACAACGCGGTGGTAAAAATCTGTGTCACAGCCCTAGTTTTTTTATAAAAATAAAAAATATTTTTATGTAGCAATTTATAATAACAATGAATAATAATGATTATATATTGATTATGATTATATATTATTATTTTTATCTAAAAAAAAAAAAAAAAAATTTATCAAAAAAAAAAGCATCAAGCTTGTGACAAAACTACTCTTCCCATGATTCTCTTTGGTAGTGCGAGAAAGATAACTTATGCATCGATTACACATATATTTGTCAATAAGTGAAAAGGAGAGCAAGAAATTTAAAATTGCACAATACATTTATTTTTTCCCGATCACTTGAATGCACATTATGATTTTCAAAGTTACTGAAGTTGAAAGAGGAGGTTTCCAGGTGAACTTGAAGGTGCTAATACATATGTGACCTCTAACATCTGTCAGCCATCTGTCATTTGCAATTAGCCTGAAAATACTAGGTGAATTCCCAAGCAGTTTGGAAAGGGTGTTGGGAAAGTTTCAGAATTTCCTAGAAACTTGCCCTGGAATGCATCTTTTATGGATGCATCTCATGAAGAAATGTTTGGCTCGTATTCCACCATATTTCAGAAATGACATTTTGCAATTAGGGATGCACCGAAATGAAAATTCTGGACCGAAGCTGAAAATTCTGGATGCACTTGCCTGAAAACCGAAACTGAAAATGCTTTGTAATTATTATGTATTATTTTATTAAATAATATAAAGTCATTTTGTAAGACTTTTTAATTTAACTCAATTTTAATTATATTGAATTTAAAAAACACAAGGCAATAAATAACCACAGTTTTACTGAAAGTAACACAATAAAATTGGACAGAAAATATATTAATATTAAATAATTAAAATAATACAATTATTTTTGTTCAGTTCAATGTAACAGAATCAGATGTAACTTTCTTTTTTTTGTGTGGCAGAAATAAGTTGCCATACATTTCTACATATAATCCTTAATAATAATAATAATAATATACTTAATTTTATTGAAAAAAATGCAAAATATCTTAATTGTCCTAAATAGGCATGCTGTTTTTTATTGCAAAATATAATTTCTTTATATTTTGCGGTTGAATATGATCCACGCATTTGAATCAGTTTTCATGACATTGGCCCTGATAACACACAAAGTCATGTTGGTCTCTCTCTCCCGGAGCGGCAGCAGACTGGTGTTGGAGCAGATGGGGATTTTCCAGGACGCTGTGGGAATATGGCAGTCATCTGCACAGCTCTCTCTCTCTCTCAGGTGCTCTGACAGGGGAGTGTGAGCGTGTTGTTATGATCAGCATGCTGATAAATCTCTGAGGAGCGCCAGCGTGTTTGTGAGCGATGTGGAGAAAATAGTTTGTGCCACATTAACCTGGCGATGAAACGCCCAGCCAATGGCTGTGAGAGAAAATAACACGTGTAAAGTGTGTGAAAAAGCCATGATGATGTGTTTGTTTGACCTACATTTCTGTGTGCTGTCAAATGTGTCGTAAATCCACATCTCGACTAGACTGTGAGCTAATTAGTGTTGGGTAATTGTCAACTCAACCAGAAGTCCCTGATTTTTGATTTTGTTCATATTTTTTTCTGAAGAAGGAAGGTGAAAATATTTACAGAGTAATTCACTTATTTGTAGAGAAGAGTAAAAATGACAGTTTTCACCTGAGATTTGGAGCCAGATTGTGTTTTTGCATTTTTACATAGATATTGATAGGCCTCTAATAAAATATGTAGCAATCTTTCTTGCATTATATGCCAATGGTGACAGTTAAAAACAAAACAAAACACTTCCCTCCTGAAGTTTGCATGTCTGTAATTCAATAATTATTAAATGCATCTTAATATTCTTTTATATTTTAGTTCTTAGCTAACTTTTCTTTTGGCGTCTTAATTTAATTATAATAGAAATTTATTATAATAGAGTTTTACTATTTTGTAAACCTCTACAAAATAGTGGATTACTCAATAGATAAACATACATATGACATTTAATATGTTGGCTTTCATCACTATTTATGTTTGTCTTTCTTCAGAAAAAAATATGAACAAAATCAAAAATTTGAGCCAGGTAACTTTCTGAAATTTGGTTTATTTGACACAGTGACCCTTAACCTCAAGTGTAATATATATGTTATATGTAATGTATTATTTATATATATATATATACACACACACACACACACACACACACACCTATATTGACTTATTTGATATTCATCTGTGATTATAGGATCTTGGTTCCTTTGGGTGTGTTTCCAGTATGCTTAAGTCATTTCCTCTCTCTGTATGAAGTATATCTCTTAGCGCTGACACAGTAGCTTAACAGAGAACACAAAGCAGACATTCACAAAGCTTTAGGCCTGCAGCTGTGTTTTTGGAGCAGTCAAGTGCTGGTTTAGTCGATTAGCTTGTTACACTAGTGTAAACAGGTCTGGTTTCCTGTGCTGCATCGTGGCATGTGAGATGTGTTCTGCAAGTGTGTGTGTGTGTGTGTGTGTGTGTGCACATTTTTGTGACAAATGAGGACATACATTTGTATAATGACATGGGTATGATATAGGTATTAAAAGGAGAAGGTGACTTATGAAGACATTGCCCCATGTCCCCACTTTTCAAAATGCGTATAAATCATATGGAGTGAGTTTTTTTGAGAAAGTATAAATGCACAGTCTCCTGTGAGGGCTAAGTTTAGGTGTAGGGCAATAGCACATATGGTTTGTACAGTATAAAAACCATTACGCCTATGGGATGTCCCCACTTTTCACAAAAACAAACGTGTGTGTGTGCATGCATTTATTTATTGCTATTTACTGCTGTTTTTATTTATTTATTTATTTCACAACAGTGGTAATTATAATTGGCTTCATTTAAAAACAGCAGACGTCAATGGGACGTCATCACCATGTATGTGTGTATGTGTGTGTGTGTGTGCATTAATTCCTCTGGGTTGTGTGTGTTTTTCTTCAGTTTTCCCGGCGGATCAGCCTGTGCAGCGAGACAGCAGTAACAGCAGCAGTGAGGATGAGGAGGGTGAGGTGAAGGCCAGTCCTGTGGTGAGGAGGCGCAGAGTGAGGAGGAGCACCGCCGGCTCAGAGCCTGGAGACCCGCAGGAGCCCCACAGGAGACAGGAGGAGGTGCTGCTTCTCTAAACAACTCATCATTTCAGTGTCTACTCAATACAGATCAGACAAATATGAGATGGTTTTTTTTTTTTACATTTATTTTCTATTTTTATATCAAACAAATACTTTAGTTATTTGAATTTGCAACAATAGCTGGAAATTATACAACTAATAATGTTACTACATGACAGATATAAATTCATAAACATGCTTTCACTGGAAAAGAAATTCAGTAATTTCAAATCAAGGTATTGTAATTGTTTTTTAATTTTTTTATTTATTTTCTATTTTCATTGTAATTGTAGTCTTTAGCTTAGTTTAGGTGAATCTTTTTTGTTAAGGTTTAATTACGTTTTAGTTAAATTGTAATTTTTTTTGCCATATTTATTTAATTTTTGTTGTTTAAAAAAATTGGTATGTATATATATATATATATATATATATATATATATATATATATATATATATATATATATATATATATATACAGAGAGAGAGAGAGAGAGAGAGAGAGAGAGAGAGAAAGAGCTTTAGTTATTTTAATGCATCAAGTGAAACTAAATGAAAATGAGAAATATTCCCTAGCTACCTTTATTATATCAAATGACAAAAATCCAATTTATGATTTTAGTTTTATTTAACTGCAATAACCTTGTTTACACCTTGGTAATTTATTGAAATGATGTTAAACATATTTTAGTGTACTGCACGTTTTTAATGTAAATAGATAACATTTTTATTCAAAGATATAATGATAATACCAATAAATATAATTTCCAAATAATTTTTTTTTTTTTTATAAATAAAGATACTTTTGCTGGAAAACGATGAACATATGCGATACAAAACATTACTGATTTGTTTACAATGAACCTATTCTTTCTGATGCAACCAAGATACGGAACCCTCATTAATGTATCCAGCTAACTCAGCACCAGCATTAATTGTGTTCTGCAATCCTGCGTGTGTGTTTCTACATCAGGTGGTTGAGGAGATAGGAGCTCATCTGGAGGGCCGCGCTGCTCGGCAGGATCAGGGTCCCGTCAGCGGCACCCTGAACAAATGCATTCTACTAGCGCTGCTCATCGCCATCAGCATGGGCTTCGGACACTTCTACGGTGAGCAGAAACATCACGTCCGTCTTAGTCACATGCTCTTCTTAATGCATCCGGGTCTGTTTTGAGCTGCAAGAGATAACATACTAATTTCTAAAAACTGCATAGTTTTTAGTTATGGAACAAAACTTTTCAAGTTTTTCAAGACACTAAAATACAGATGTATTTATTTATTTATTTTCCAGATATTTTGCATTTATTTTTTAAGAGATATAACTATTTAATTATTTATTTGGGTCATTTTGATACATATAGGCCCGGTTTCACAAACGGGGCTTAGCTTAAGCCAGGACTAGGCCTTAGTTAAATTAAGATATTTAAGCAACTTTTACAAAAATGCCTTAGAAGAAAACATTACAGGTGTGCATCTTGACACAGAACAATGACACTGACTTAAGATATGTCAGAGCAAGATATTTTCAGTTGAGACAGCTCAAAAATGCATTTTAGTCTGGGACTAACTTAAGCCTTGTCTGTGAAACCGGGGGATAGAGTACCATTAGGAGTCAAAATAATTTTTTGTTAAATTTTCTGTGAATTTAAATTAGTGTCAAAAAACTTATGTAAAATACAGTATATTTAGCCTTTTCCCCTTATCTCACAGTTTTGGCACTGAATTTTGTTGATAAACATTATATGTATGCCTATTGATGAACCATATATTAAGTTATGACCGTTTTATAAAGCAACGATTCTTCTGTGAAAATCTTCTACAGATTTTGAATGCATTATGAGGGTTAAATGATTAAAGTAAAAAAATTGGGATGAGTATCCTTACAATTATTACTGTGCAAGTAAATAAAGCTTTATTTATATAGCAGTTCCTAAAATTAAGGTATGTACAGAAAACATGTGCTGTACATAAATGGTTACATGCATGTTTATTCTCTGTTATCAGATAGGAAACTGCACATCAAGATTGTCATTTTTCCTACTGAACCAGAATGTGTGTGTGTGTTCCAGGCACAATCCAGATTCAGGAGAGGCAGAAGATCGTGGAAAAGAGTCGCATGAATGAGCTGGAAGTGCCGTGTAAGAGAGAGCTGGATGTTGTAAGTAAGGTCTGTCTGTCACAAACCGCTCGCTGAGCTTTACTGCGGATAGAAATGCTTAGTTACTTGGATTCAAACAGGGATAAAATGAGCATTCAACTAAAGTGTGAATCCAGTTTTCTACAAATAGCTCTCTGTGCTGTTTGGTTTGTCCTGTTTTTTTTAATTGGTGAACTTTGTTTCAGCTCTTATTGTCCAGCTTTTTAATTGTAGTTGCTAATCATTTTCTCTCAGATTCAGCTTTAGATGCTATGATTTTGTGTCCTTTCTTATTTTTGTACTCATTTATCCTTCCACTGATACATAAATAACTTTTGCTGTATTGTTGTAATTGGGCGTCTTTACATTCCCTGGCTCAGTATTTAATGAATGTCTTTCTTTCCTAATTATTACATTTTTCTAAATCTTACCTAGTTTTATGTTGCTTTAGGAAAGAATTATTAATTATTTTTTGATGATGAATTATATGCAAGGATGCTTAAAATTGATCAAAAGTGACAATAAAGACATTTATAATGTTACAAAAGATTTATATTTGAAATAAATGCTTTTCTTTTGAACTTTGTTCATCAAAGAATCCTGAAAAATCAAACGTATCACCGTTTCCACAAAAATATTGGGCCGTTTTCAACATTGATAATAATCAGAAATCTTTCTTGAGCAGTAAATCAGCATATTAGAATGATTTCTGAAGATCATGTGACACTGAAGACTGGAGTAATGATGCTGAAAATACAGCTTTGATCACAGGAATAAATTACATTTTACAACATATTCACATAGAAAATTGTGATTTTATATTGTAATAATATTTCACAATATTTACTGTATTTTTGATCAAATAAATGCAGCCTTGGTGACTTCTTTCAAAAACATGAAGAAATCGTACTGACTCCAAACTTTGAACAGCAGAGTAGCTCTGCATGGGCATCATTCTCATGTCAGTCTCCATGCGTTTAGGAAGTGGTTGAGAATCTCAGGGAAGACCTTGAGGAAAAGCAAGACATGGTGATGTCCCTCATGAACGTCATGGATAAGATAACTAAAGAAAACCAGCATCTCAGAGTCAAACAGGAAGAGTTACAGGTAACCTGACTGCATTATTGTTTCCTCCCAAAATCTCATGTCTTGGGGGAAACTAAAAACAAAGTATAGCTGAATAAAAATGTTTTTATGGTTTTAGGTTTAGTGAACCTTAATAACTCTGCTGGTTGTATTCACCTTATTTTTAATGATAAGTGTAGGCACAGTTTGAATATGTGCAGCTTACAGTTATTTCACTTGCACACAAACAGTACATTACGCTGCTTTATCATGTTATTTTCATGTAATATTTTTAGTTATTTATCTAAAGCAGCTAATGAATCGGAAGTTATGCACATATAAGAAAATAACTTCATAGATGCAAACTCCTCACCTTTCAGTGACAACTCACCTTTTTGAGATCAAAATAGGTCACCTACTGTATGAGATTTGTTAAGTTAGATCCGATGAGAAAGTGTTTTATTGGGGTGGGGGGGTCTTGCAAGGGTGAATTAAGACCTGGCTGTTTCAATAAGTTTTGTATAGTATTTTCTTTACTCTTTAATTCAAAATGTATGTCTAAAAGGGTAATATTTGATGTATTTGAGGTCTGAGATGTGGGAACGGTGAAGAGAGAGAGAGGGCAAATATTTAGCATTTTAGGTCAGCGTTGCCGTCTAATCAGCCAATATTGTCTTTAATAGCCTGCATAGCACTTCATCTTTTATAACATGGGATCTTGACCAAATATATTCAATCTTGATTTTTGTAAAATGTTGCAACAAGATGTTAATTTATTATTATTTTTTGGACATGTTTGTGACCACGGAGCACAAAAGCAGTCATAAGTAACACAGGTATATTTGTAGCAATAGCCCAAAATACATTGTATGGGCCAAAATTATCCATTTTTCTTTAATGCCAAAAATCATTAGGATATTAAGATCATGTTCCATGAATATATTTAGTAAATTTGCTACCGTAAATATATCAAAACTTAATTTTTGATAAGTAATATGCATTGCTAAGGACTTCATTTGGACAACTTTAAAGGCGATTTTTTTTGCACCCTCAGATTCCAGATTTTCAAATAGTTGTATCGGTCAAATATTGTCCTATCCTAACAAACCATACATCGATGGAAACTTGGAAAGCTTATTTATTCAGTTGCTTTACATGCTTATTGAGCATGTAAAGCAAATGTCTTTAAAAGAAATTCCGTGTGGAGCATGCCCCCGATCCGTGCAATGCTCTCACCTTTTTCCCCCCCTTACATGTTTGCATCTCTGAACTTACTTCTGCATTCAAAAATAAGGTGGATAGTTGAAATTGCATGTCAACTGGCTGCGTTAACAGTTTGACTTTCTGTTTGAAAACACAGGCCCAAAGACAAGATTTATACGTGCAACTGACACAAACCAAAAGCAAAATGGAGTCTCAGCAGAACGACCTGACCACGGAGAACCAGCACCTTAAAGTCTCTCTGGAGCGAGAAGAGGCGTCTCTGTCGGCCCTGCAGGAGGAGCTGCGGCATCTACGGGGACAGATACGAGAGCTGGAGGAGCGAGGAGCCGGGGCCGACTCCATCATGTCCGAGAACCAGCGACTGAAGGGCCACTTACAGGAGGAGAAACAGAAAGTGCGCAGCTTCATGGGCCAAAGAGAAGCACTGATGGCCGAAGCCCAGGTTCTGCAGAAGAAGCTCGATAAAGAGCGCAAGGTGACCGACAAACTGAAGGAGGAACTGGAGGAAATGAAAAAAGAGGAAGACATTGAAGGCAGGACTGATCCTGAAACTGAAGAAATGCAGACGCGACTTCAGGAGCTCGAGAATAAGCTGAAGTTTGAGCAGCAGCGCTCTGATCTTTGGGAGAGACTGTATGTGGAATCGAAGGAGGAGAGAGTGAAGGGCGACCGGGATGTGAAGACCAAGATTCACAAAGACGGGATGCTGGGAAAAGTGAAGGAAACCTTTGACGCTGTGAAGAACTCCACTAAGGAGTTTGTGCACCATCACAAGGAGCAGATCAAGAAAGCCAAAGAGGCGGTGAAGGAAAACCTCCGGAAGTTTTCCGACTCTTTTAAATCGACATTTAGGCATTTTAAAAACTCTGCTTCGAATGTCTTCAATCATCAAAAGAGATTTCACGACACCAAACCCGATCATCACTCGTTCCAGCAGGAGCAAGGAAACAAGCGTGCTGAAGACTGGCAGCCGCAGAAACCTTTACACCGACATCCTCGCAAATCAACCCTCGACTCCTTTCACGCCGATCGCAACACGCGCAAACCCGGCGCTCAGAGGCAGAAAGTGCCGCCCAAAGGCTGCTCTGGGGTGTTCGACTGCGCCTATCAGGAGTCCATGAGTCTGTTCAACAAGGCCATGGATCCCATCCGTGCAGATGAGTTTAACGAGCTCCTGCGCAGCTATTTGCAGAAAGAAGTGGGGCATTTCCACCACTGGAGGGAGCTGGAGAGCTTCATCGATAAATTCTTCCACAACGGCGTCTTCATTCACGACCAGATGCTGTTTACGGACTTCGTGAGCGGCGTTGAGGATTACCTCGAGGAAATGAACGAATATCACAGCCTCAGCGATGACGTGTTTGAGGATCTGGATGATTACATATACCGCCACATATTTGGAGATACATATTTAAAATACTTTGGGCCGAGGTAAGATGTCTTGTGGTGTTGAAATAATCTTATTTGGAGACTCAACATGAGTCCATAATTTACATGTGATTTGATTTTATACATCAGGGATTGACATTTCGTTAAGCCCCGCCCCTTTTTAACATTGCGTGCTTAATTAATTTTATTAAAGACATTGTTAAATTATGCAGTAATGTGTTTGTAACATTTCTACAATGCATTCACTATAGTTTGGCAAATGTAAATGTTCTTACTAATGTTATAATTGTTTATTTGGGAACAGTTTAATCCACAGACTGGTTATTCATACAAATAGATAAATAGATAAATAAACTGTATATATATATATATATATATATATATATATATATATATATATATTTATTGTTATTACAGTATTTATTAATATTTTGAATCAGCATTTATTTTTATATTTTGTTTTCATTTTAATTAAGTAATTTTATTTATTTTTTTCATATTTTTTTTCATTATTTTTTATTAAAATTAAATGTAATTAATATAATTTTTATTTTATATATTTCTAGTTAATTTTAATTTTATTAATTAGTTTTATTTTTATTAAATGTATTTCTTCAACTTAAACTTACGTTTATATATTTTGTATTATATATTTTTAAGGTTTTTAAGTTTAGTTTTTCATCTAATATTTATATTTTATTTAATTTCATTTTTTAATGACTGAAAATTATTTTAAATAGTTGTCGTTTTTGTTAATTATAATAACACTGCCACAGGCATTTGAAAACAATATTTAAACATAAAAAAAAACTAATTTGGAAAATACTGTTTGTGTCCTCGTTGAAAACCATGTGTTACTACTTTAAGAGCACATTTATTGTATTTTGAGAAAATTTAAATGTAAAATTCTGTTCAAAAACTATTAAAACACAAATCATTCATATATATTTATATGGAAATATATACTTGTATTTACATGTAAAAGCTTGAATGTAAGGATGTATATTTGATAAAAAATAATTTGGAAAAAATACTGTGTCCTCCATGGATACCATGTGTCACTATTATAAGAGCAACATTTATTGTATTTTTGAGACAACTTCTTTAAAATTCTGTTCAAAACTATTAATACATACAAATCATTCATAAAGATGTATATAGACATGTATTAAAATGCATAAGCTTGGATTGGTCAGTAATGTTTTCTTATTGTCTGTAATCATTTACACTCATAACCTCATCTGTCTCTGTTGCTTCTCTGTCTGTAGGTCTGAGAAACAGTAGAGTCTGCATGTACACGCGCATGAGTCAACCACGCATGAGGCTTTGTGGTAAACCCTAAACACTGTCCTGTTTGTAAATTTGCAGTCGACCCTTCGAAGGGCCGGGGTCGAAGGGCAAGGTGTGGCGTCATTGCCAGCGGCAGCAGAGGAAGCAGCCTCGTCCTCGCCCTCAGAGAGCCAAGAAATGGAGCCAATCGGGACGCGACCCCAACCGACAGTTCGCAGATGTCAAAATAGAGCTGGGTCCCATGCCCTTCGATCCCAAATATTAGAAAAAACATTTCAGTTCTTCTCAAGATTGCTCCCGTTTTGTTTGTTTTGCACTTGTTTTGTCTTGGAGAAGGTTCAAGAAAGCTTTGGGTTCACCTTTTCTGTGATATATATTTTTTTTGCACAGTGTAAATGTTCAAATGCTGGTTGAATGATTTCTAGTGTGTTTCTCTTTCTGCACTTTTAAGCAGCTTAGAATTAATTATAGGTATTTTTGAGGCACATTTATGTTCCCATTCCCTGAAGTTATGGAAGTAGTATTGGAAGTTGTTATAACAAATGTGCAAATGATTTTGGATTACTAACCAAAAAGGCACTTTGTTTTGTTGCGTTTTAATTAGTTATTAATGTTTTCTAAACAAAAAAACTGGATCAGAACAAAAATGTATGTTTAATTTTGCTTAGGACCAAAAATACATTATATTGAAATCATTTTCATCTCAGTTCAGTAGAGTTGGAAGGATAATGAAAACTGCTCTTAATTATAAAGTTAACTTTGAAGTAATCTGGTTTCTGCCGTATGTCACCAGTTTTATTTGAACATGCAAATCAGTAGAAGCTATTATTAAAGATTTAGTTTCAATCTGCACTATTTTCCCCGCTTTTTCTTGTCTGTGTGGTTATCGGCTAAATTACATTCCTTGTTTGGAAATGGCTGTAATGTAATTGAACACAAATGCACTTAAACTGCTTAATGTTGCACTTAAAACTTTAGAATAAAAGTCTTTCACTGCTTTCTTGATGATTGTCTTTGCTTTGAGCAGAAAGAGATCTGATTTTACTCTGGAGTGTGAAATGAAAGAGACGGTGTAACAAAACAAAACTCTTTATATAAAGTTTGCAATCAGTTAAAAAAAAAAACTTGAATTAGTCTTCAGTGCAGATCCTCTCGTGTATATTAATATATTCCTTCCCACTCGACCTTCAGGAAAGTGTGTGTGGAATATTTCAGCTTGTTTGGCGAATCGGTTTTCCTCCAGGAATGATGAAATCTCCTGAAAGAGAAAGAAACAAACTCGGTATATCAAAAGCATAATCAAATTTTGATCGTTTGTGATTTTTGAATTCTGCTGTGGCAACTTTTGCAGGTAAGTACCATCTAGGTTTTGGTCAGTGATTGTAAACATTTAGTGATGTGATTTGACTGCACTCTTCTACCTTCTCCAGGGCGTCGAACAGCACTATATGTGAAGGTAGCGTGGACTGAGATGGGAAGGATGTTTGGAGCCAGTGAAGAGGGTTGGAGAAGAACACGTCTGCTTCATCCACATACTCCTTATTTCCCGTGAGATCTGGTGGACACTCCAGGAACCGCAGTTTGAGGGGACAGTGCAGGTGACTGCAAAACATAGATGGAACAAGCCTTTTATTGCACATTTCTAAGGTCTCTAACATTACCAAAACTGCTGTTAAATCTCACACACAGTCTACTTCATGCTTTCTGTCGTCTGAGTGATAGTTCAGACTATTTTAGCAAGTAAAAGCTCTTTTAGTGCAATTGTACAAATGTCCACCTGCAGCTCGTGCTTCACAGGTCATTTTACTGTCAAATCTTTGATTTTTATCAAGTAAACATAAGAATAACTGTAGTAATATTTCCAGATGAACACTTACTGGACTGAAGCAGGCTTTACTTGATTCTCTATGAATAATGTTTTAGAAAAATTTGTGAGTCTCAAATCTGATCATCAGGTTTTGAGGAATGTTTGTTTATTCATCTCTCAATAATTGCATTATGTTTTGAAACTACAGAGCTGTGGTACTACTTCACTTGTAATGCATACAATTGCATTTAATGCATACTGTTATAATACATGATAATTCTTATCTATTCACTGTCATGCCATTTAGAAAGTATCATGCATTGAAACACATGACAAACAACCAATTTCAGATGTAGCAAAGAATCTGCAAGTATTAACTTTGGATACAATTATTTATGAAAAGATATAATGCATTATACATTATGAATACCTTTATAATGCATTATAATGCACCAACTAAGCATTTAAATCATCTTACTAAGCCATATTATTGGAGATACAGAGTGACGACTGATATTTTTATAATTTTATGTAAGTATCTGCTATACTGTTATAAAGATCTCATTGATTTACAAGCTATCATAATTTCATCTTAATTTTACCACATAAATATCAGCATCTGCACCACATTGCATATTTTTGTTCAGTTTAGGCCTTTGAATAAAACTGATCTGTTTTTTTGCTACATATTATCACTATATTATAATATACAAGCCATCAAAGCCTGCTAGATCAAATATGATACTCACAAAAAACATGCAGTCTTGTTTTTTATTACATTTTTAAACCCCCTGAAGTGTCACCAGCTCACAGGTGGGCCCAATGATGCTCTTTTTATCACATATTTTGTAATCGTCATAAATGATATATCATTAGAAAGCTTAATCTTAAACACCTCAGAATTCCATTTTTAAATCAGACATTGCGTTACCATTGAAATGGTACTTAAAAATCTTTTAGCGGTCTCCTCCCCTTAGTGGGTGGAGTCAAGTGTCAAATTACAAAAAGTATTACTGTCTTTTAGAATAATTTTTTTTTATAATCTTGACAAAATACATATCGTTGGAAAGGTCTGAGTCTCAAGATTCCATATTTGGTGGTTTTTATTTTTTGATATATTTGTGACAGAAAAATGCATCAAAAAACATTCAATGGAGTTTTGATGGCACCCGATGTCTGTTTGTGGTATAACACCCTAAATAAAATCTATATATTTTTTTATATCAACTTCAAATTTGGAACATAACTTATATAGACATAAGGCTTTAATTTTATAGCAATTTTAGATTCAAAAATATTTTGTAAAATATTTATTTTATATAAAATAAAAAAGTGGTACAGTGCATTTTCTTTACAGTAAATGTAAACATTTATAACTTTTTGAAACTTTAATATTTTAGAATTATTCCACTTATGTAGTAATCTGCAGATTGTCTTAAAAAAGAGTCCAATCATAGATCTGTATTCCAATGCGTTCATTAATTATAACAATTTAATTTGGATAGTGCACTTTCACGTCTATGTTCAAAAAGACAGCTTGACACTTAAGGGGTTAAAAAATATTTTGTCTAAAGTTTGAATAAACTGTTCCATTTCATAAAATATTTTTTTTTTTTAATATGTTATGCTTTACAGGGTTAATGCACTATGGTATTTCTGAAGTACTTCAAAGAATACAGTAATGGTT
Organism: Aspiorhynchus laticeps; assembly: GCA_023376895.1. NCBI lineage: Eukaryota > Metazoa > Chordata > Actinopteri > Cypriniformes > Cyprinidae > Aspiorhynchus > Aspiorhynchus laticeps. Next base: position 3,446,594 of record CM041798.1, on the reverse strand, counting down.
TTAGATGTAGAAGGTTACCTGTAGAGCGGTGTGGAGTGACAGGGCATGAGGAACAGCAGCTCAGGTGAGCTCTGAGACTCGCTGGGGTCACACAGTTCCCGCAGGTCATGCATGACGTCCAGAGATCCACGCTGGTGAATCAAACCCGTATATAAAGCAGGAATCAGATTGAAGAGCAGCAGGGCAGCAGCAGCAGGTTTCCTCCACGCTTGCAGCTTCGCTAGAGACATACCTGTCAGCAAGAGCATGAAGATCTTCAGAACGCTTTCATATCTACACCAACAGCTAAATGTTCAGACACTCACCGCTAAATATCATACAGAACGGCAGCACTGGATAAACAAACCGGAACTCCTTGTGTGCGAGCAAACTGCAAAAAACATATTTAATGAGCTAAATAAAATAGATTTTTGGTTTTCTACATATAAAACACTTACTGTATTCTTTGAAGTACTTCATAAATGCCATAGTGCATTAACACGTAAAGCATAACATTTAAATAATAGTCAGAAAAAATATATTTTATGAAATGGAACAGTTCTATTCAATTTAGACAAAATATATTTTTTAAATGTAATAAAAAAACAAGACTTCACATGTTTTTTTTTGTGAGTATCATTTGATCTATCAGGCTTTTATGGCTTTATTTGTATATTATAATATAGTGATGATATGTAGGAAAAAACAGATCAGTTTTATTCAAAGGCCTAAACTGAGCAAAAATATGCAATGTGGTGCAGATGCTGATATTTATGTGGTAAAATTAAGATGAAATTATAATTGCTTGTAAATTAATGAGATCTTTATAACCGTATACTGGCAGATACTTACATGGTCATCTATACAAAAGTTGCTGATATAATGCTCTCTGTATGTGGTATGTTAAATGCAGATGTGCACCTGTAAACAGCTGTAGTCCAGAAGATGGTTATTAGCAGGATTCTGTGCTTTTTGGTGGCCAGTGAACATCCGTGCAGGAAGAGAGGAAGGTGCGGGCCGATCACGACCGGCAGACCCTGAGTGAAGTACCAGTGCCACGGATGAGATCCGTAAAACTCTGCCACGTTGTGCAGCACATTAAACTTCAGGAAGTTCCACTGGACCAGGATCCACTTCAGAAATACAGATGATGAGACATGAACTTCATACTTCAGTCTAAACCCGAAAGCTTTTAAAAGCATCACATGAAGACTGTCAAGAACATGACTTGGGTCATATTTCACCACAACATCAACTATGATTTTGCATAACGACAATTAAGCAAATTCTCCTCCCTATTTCTTTTTTCATCATAATGCATCCAGATGTTTTACTTTTCAGTTTGTTATTCTCATTATTCTCAAAGTGATTCACATTACTGCTTTTTTTAATTAAAAAAGCCTACATTAAATTCAGTGCAAGAAACACACGTGTATAGAAATGTTACTATATATATATATATATATATATATATATATATATATACACACACACACAATTATATATACTGTATATAATATACACACACATTATGCAATTATCAAAAAAAGAAATATTAGATAAAAAACTTTAGATATTAGAATGTTTTAGTTGAAGTACTAAAATTGCTCAAACAAACTAAATTGAAGCTAAATGGAAATATTTTAAAAAACAAAAACTAATAAAAATGACAAGTGCATATAAAATTACTAAAACTAAAATGAAAACATGTTTTTATATATATATATATATAATATATATATATATATATATACACACACATATGTGTATATATATATATGTATATGTGTAATATATATATGTATATGTGTATATATATATATATATTATATTATGTGTATATATGTATATATATATAGTATATATATATACACACACATGCATACATACAACAATAGTATATAAAACTAAAATAACACTGGTTTATGTCTTTTTGGGTTGAAATATGACAAGAGCATGTTCTTGACAACACTTATTTCACTCTCATAAAAATCAATAAATTTGTTGCTTTAGGCATTCCACATTTATATATTTATTTCTGTAATCCCAAAGTGTGTGAATAAAATTAAAACTACCTTTCCATAGAACACAGAGTCTATCAGTGTCGAGACGGCCAATGCGAGAGCCCTGCGCAAATGATGGAAACATTCGTGAACTGAACATACAGAAGATAACAGAGATTATCACCAATATCCACACTATAAACTGCAAGTGAAACAAATGCAATATATACGCAATGGGAAAGCATCGCTGTGTGATGAGCTTCAGCTTGTTCTGTTCCACACAGAAATGATAGAAGAGCAGAGGAAGCCAGATGATCAGAGCTGTGGGACGGACAACGACGGCCAACGACACCAGACATAAATACTTCCAGCTGAAGAGGAGAGAGCAGAAAAAGAGTGTAACAGGTCCGTGCACTCACTGGTGTGTAGTTATGACACTAAATAATGCTGAAAATATGTACATTCAAACAATTTACTCCTGAAGCCATATTAAAATTCCAATATCTCTGGAACCGAACCATATAGGGCCTTAAAAATGAAGATGCCAAAAGGAAAGACCCAATATCTAAAAAGGGCATTATGATATGTGACCCTGGACCACAAAACCAGTCATAAGGGTCAATTTTTTGAAATTGAGATGTATACATGATCTTGAAAGCTGAATAAATAAGCTTTCCATTGATGTATGTTTGTTATGATAGGATAATATTTGGCTGAGATACAACTATTTGAAAATCTGGAATCTAATATTTAAAAAAAACTAAATATTGAGAAAATCGCTTTTAAAGTTGTCTAAATGAAGTTCTTAGTAATGCATATTACTAATCAAAAAATAAGTTTTGATATATTTACAGTAGGAACTTTACTAAAAATCTTCATGGAACATGATCTTTACTTAATATCCTAATGATTTTTGGCATAAAAGAAAAATTGATAATTTTGACCCATACAGTGTATTGTTGGCTATTGCTACAAATATGCCTGTGTTACTTATGACTGCTTTTGTGCTCCAGGGTCACATATCTTTAATATTTCTTGAGTTACAGGCATGCAAACTTTAGAGAAAAAAACTTAGTGTTGTTTCCCCATTTTTGAATGGTCACCATTAGCACATACTCAAGGTCAAGGTCAGTTTATTTATATAGCACCTTAAAACAACACAAATGTTAACCAAAGTGCTTCACAAGCAGAGCAAAATACACACATAATACACAAAAAAACAGATTTTACTAACATGCATACCAATCTCTGTAAAAATAACTGATGCTGCCATCTTTCTCAAGTCATTTTTAACCCCCTGTAATTTGACTCTGAATCTCAGGTGAAAATTTTGTAGACCCCCTCTACAAAATAGTGGATTATTCTGTAAATATTCATCCATGACTTTTAATATTTTGGCTTTCATCACTATACATGTTTATCTTTCTTCAGAAAAAATATTAGCAAAATCAAAAATCTGAGCCGTGGACCTCTGGTTGAGTTGACACGGAATGACCCACCTGTTGTGTGTTTTGGAGTCGGGTAAAGGGAAAAAGCAAAGCGCCAGGTGGTCAGAACCGTTTCCATAGTGTTTGGTCAGAGTCCGGCTGCAGCAGAACCAGGTGAACCATGAACACAGCTGACAGAAATACTGAGAAAACACAGCAGAACTGAGTCAAAGCATTCAAATTATTGTTTGTGTATCTGCATAATATCATAAAAGGAACAGTTCATCCAAAAATTAAAATCTGCTGAAAATGTGCTCATCCTCAAGCCATCCAAGATGTAGATGAGTTTGTTTCTTCATCAGATTTGGAGAAATGTTGCTCAGCAATGGATGCTCTGCAGTGAATGGGTGCCGTCAGAATGAGAGTCCAAACAGCTGATAAAAACATCACAATAATCCACACCACTCCAGTCCATCAGTTAACATCTGGAGAAGACAAAAGCTGAAACAAATCCAGCATTAAGTCTTTTTAACTTCAGACCTTTCGGCTAAAATATGAGTCCATAATATTGTTTTATACAATGAAAAAGTGGTCTGGTCCGAATCAGGAGAGAAATCTGCACAGATCAAGTGCCGTTTACAGTCAAAAACAGCTCTAAACAAATATGTGGCTCGATTTTGATGTGAGAGATGGACTTTTTTTAATGGAGGAAGCGTTATTATGGATTATGGACTTGTATTTTAGTTAAAAACGTCTTGATGGATGTTTTTATCAGCTGTTTGGACTCTCATTCTGACGGCACCCATTCACTGCAGACGATCCATTGATGAGCAAGTGATGCAATGCTACATTTCTCCAAACCTGATGAAGAAACAAACTCATCTACATCTTGGACAGTAATTTTTTTTTAGCCGATTTTTATTTGTGGGTGAACTATTCCTTTAAGATTGTCGTCTTACTGTCCATTTGGCCACATCTGGAGTTTCCCACTGCAGGACAGTTTGTACAGCTTCACGTCTGCATACGCAGCCAGCAGCGCCTGGAAAACACGCGGCACAAACACCTGCAGGAACCGGTATTCATGTTAGAGAACAATCAGACCTGCTGTCTATATAATACACTGAAGTCTTACCAATAAATAAACTGTGTCATAATTGATCAGATGCAGGAGTTTGTACATCAGAGCAAACAGAAGAGGATAAGAATATCCCCGGATGCCTTCCTTCCATTCCCACGTCTCATAGCCATAAGTGAGAAATATGTTAAGGATCTCATTTGCACATTTTTCCAGAGTATTATATTCAAACTAAACAGTGCATAAACGAGGATATCTGAAGACCATTCGATGGGGAATCTCCAGCGACTGCCAGTACTCATCCGGGACGAAGCTGGTCTGAACCAGGACGCAGTTGAGCAGGCGGAACACGACCGAGAAAACTGTGATGCTGATGCCAAAGAATTCTGCAGAAATCACACAGTTAGCACACATTTCTAATCTTTGCATATATAAACAGTAGTGATTAATGTGTTTTAATGGCTGATGGCAAAATCAGCAAAGCAAAGCGGCTGATGACCAATATAATGCTGATTAATATAATGGATGTTTCACTTCATTTTGGTTCGTGTTCATTTTTGTTTTGGTTAAATTCACCAAATTCTCATTAATAGCATATTAAATTCATTGCAAGATACACTATCATCATTGCTAACTACTTTTGAAATACAATTCAATGCAATAAATATATTATAAGTACACGTTAAGTTTACACGGTAATGAGAATTTAGGGGGAAAATTGAATTAATTCTTATGAAAATAATGTCAAAATGCTAAATAATAATAATATAAATTAATTATAGTATTCATTACGGTATTTTGATTAAAAGTAGGCTATTAAATTCAGTTAAAAAATATTATCATTAATAAATTATAATTGAAAATGTTTTAGCAGACTGAAATGAAAATTTTATATCCACTTAATTGTCATAATAATAGTCACAATGCAAAAAAACAACAACTAAATAGCCCTTTAATCAAAATAAAATGCATTTATCTTTATATTTGCAATTTTATTTGTCTCATGTCTATTGATTTTGGGTTAAATATGACCTAAACATGATGTTTGTGAGCAGCACTTTCTATTTCATGATTAATATAATGTAATAATGCAAAGAAAGAGCTACACAAACGTGCTTAAGATCTTTACTTTTTTTGATAACCTAATATTACATTACGCAAAGAAATCTGAATACTCATGTTACTTACTAGTAATGCTAATTCTACTTTTTGTTAGTGTTATTTAAAGATTTCTAAATACTACTTTTGTGTTCTGATTGAAACACATTCAGCTCTAAATAAGTGTAATAATGTCACGAGAAGTCTCACTGAGTGTGTGAGGCGCTGTGATGTCTGTGCTGTACAGAACAGAGCTCCTCTTCCTCAGTCTCACTGATTCACACGAGGACTTGTTCTGCTTGAAGCGCTCTCGAAGCTTCTCCATGTCTCCACATGAGCCTCGGATGGGGTTTAAACTTCAGCGTTTTAACCCCGACTGTGTGTTCATGTTGAGGCGCGTTTACTGAGCGTTGCTGTGAATGTGGAAACAAGGCTTATTTCCGTGTTTGGGTGGTGACGTCACGCGTGACCTCATGAATATGTAATAAGGACATAAAAACAGACGTTAAACGCTAAACATTTAATGTTTATAATAATTTTAAGTTCATTAAGATGTGTTTCGTGATTCGTGTAAATGGGTTCCGACACATCTTATAATAAATATATGTTGAGAAAAATGTAAACGCGAAAACGTACGTCGCATTTGGCCTGCGCGAGTTGTCGTAGTCGCGCATTCGTCCTTGTCTGCTTGTGTTGTAATGCACACGTTTCACACTACTGTAATAAACGACTGAACACCTCAGGGTGAGTGGGTCAAATATTAATTTCAAAATTAAGATATACAAGTGCTTATGACGTTCCTCGCTCATTTAAGTGAATATCGTCGTCACCAAAGTCTTTGGTCCATAATACACGCTGATATGCTGTAATGGTACATTTACATTTATAGCAGACGCTTTTATCCAAAGCGACTTACATTGCATTCAAGTTACAGTTTTTACATTTGATCAGCTCTTGCTTTCCCTGGGAATCGAACCCATGATCTTGGCGTTGCTAGCGCCATGCTCTACTATCTGAGCTAAAGGAAATAGTAGGCTATTTATGCAGTGTACTTGATTTATGCATACTTAAAATTCTGTAAACAGCAGGTATACAACACAGTATCTGATATACAAAATGCAATGACTCCAGAACAGCTTGGTAGTCTCTCATAAGCTCTTCTTTCTCTTTCAGTGGGATGTTTTGTGTCTTCATAACATAAGATCATGTTTGGAAGAAGGATTCCCTTTAATCAGATCGCAGTTGCTACTCTGCTTGGAGTGGTGGGAGGTGTGTATGTATACAGGCCTATATTTGAGCCACCCAGAAAACCTCCATCTGCACCAGATCAAGACCTCAAGACTGCCCCAGAAGAGCAGAGAGCGGAAACTACCCAAGCAGCACAGCCAAAGACTGACGTCAAGATTCTGAGAGTCTGAATGTGCCTCAGTGTTAAATGCTTGTTATTCCCACGTACTTTGTAAATGGTGTTAATTAACACGGCAAATAAACAAAAAGATTCTACACCATTCTATTCATTTACTTTAAAAAAATATATATAAAATAAAAATGATAAAAAATTAACATCAAAATCAACATTTTTTGATAAAACATAATTATTAATTTAAGGTTGCACCCTCCTTTTAGAATCTGCAAGATGTTTATCATTTTAAAATAAATAGTGTAAAAATAATAAAATAGTGTGAAAAATACAATGATAAAAATTATTTGACATTTAAAAATAAAATTATTGAATTAAGCTTGTATCATTTCAGAATCTGCAAGATGTTTATCATTTACAAACAAATAATAAAATAAGTAATGGTAATAAAATTTAAACAAAAATCAAAATGAAAATTATTAAATTACATTGAAAAATTATTAAGCTTGCATCCTTGTAGAATCTGCAAGTTGTTTATTATTTAAAAAAAACAATAAATAAAGAATAATAAAATAAATGATTTTATTACAATTAAATATATATATTTATATATGTACATATTAGTCCAAAATAAAAGTTTTTATTTACATAATATATCTGTGTGTACTGTATATTTATTATGTAAACACACACATACAGTATATATTTTGAAAATATTTACATGTATATATTTATATTCATATAATTTATATATTATATATAAATATATTTAACATATAAACGTAACATATTTTTCTTAAATACATACATGCATGGGTGTGTATTTATATATACATAATAAATATACACAGTACACACACATACTATGAACAAAAACTTTTATTTTGGATGCGATTAATCGCGATTAATCGTTTGACAGCACTTATATATATATATACATATATTATATATATATGAAATATAAAAATAATATTTACATTTATATACATATCAAATTAATAAAGATTTTCTCAACAGTGTCTTTATGATGCTGAGATCCAGATTGGGACTCATTATCTCTTCATTCATGAATGCTCAAGAAGGCAACACAGTATATTAAGAACCAAAGAGACTTTTCAACAGTAATTGTTTCTAACAATCTAAATTTTCATGTAGCTTTGACATTTTACACCACCAGATGTCACTACACACACACACACACACACACACACACACACACACACACACTTACAGACAGTTTTGAAAGAGCTCGAGAGCCCGTTGCACAATTTGTACATATTTTTAACATTATTTTAGATGCAGAAACCAAAGCTTGCCACTAGTTAAATTAATTTAAAGCTTTTTAGTGCGTTCTGAACAGAAGCGAACTCATCCTTCTATGGCGAAGGCTTAGCTCATGAATATTAAACACGCAACGTGACGTTTGCCGGATAGTCCATTCCGATTGGCTAAAAAGCCGGATAATTTGCATAGTGGAGCCGAGGCTGGGCTCAAAATAATATTAATTACGCTACTTGCGCGGTGGTCTCTCCAGGAAGGTCTCTAAGCAGCGTCAGCGCTACCTAATTAATATTAATGAGCTAAGCCAGGGCCGCGTAGGATTGGCGCTTCGGCAGCACCGGAAGTGTTGCGTCACTGCATGTAGGTGTGGGAGCAACTTTAGGAAACAAAGTGTCCATCGCTTCAAAAGTACAACACACTTAAACTTCTCCTCAGTCGGTTTGATATTTTCGAAAAAGAAAACCCAAAGAGATCAGCAGACGTTCATATCACCGACTTGGTAAGTGCGAATGTTATTGTAAAGCTTTTCACGACGTAAAACTCTTCAAAAGGCGATGTTAACTGTTTGGAAACCTCTTGTCAACGCGTTTATTTAATTAAGACTTACATTTTGGCGTAGTGTATTCACGTATAAATATTCAATGTGTAACACTGACCCTTATATGCATCTTACATATGCTGTATATGTAGTGTAGTTATGTTAGTCATAATAATGTGTGTTTAGTGATACACAGCTGTTGTTCATGGGTTTGTGTATCTCACACGTGGCTCAATCCTAGATCAGATCTAGCATCTCAGTATAACTGTGACCTGAATCTGATCAAAAAGGAAACGGGGAAAGTTACTTTTAATGCATTACAATATTGCGTTACTCCCTAAAAACAAAGAAGTAACTAATAGTTACTTTTTATGGAAAGTAATGCGTTACGTTACTTTTGAGTTACTTTTTAAATCTGGGCAGGGCTTGCTTGTTTGTTTTTAATATAAAAAAGTTATTTTACAAATGTAAAAGCCCTTTCACACCAAAAGTGAAATGAATCCGCCTCAGACTGAAGGAAATGTAGATTCACGTCTGTACAGTAGAGGATTCAGCTCAAACTAATCACATGAAGAATATGATACAGTTCAACACTATTCAGTAATAACTAAAATCAAACACAAATGTGTCATTTTTGCTTATTAGTATGATTGAATTGGATCATCGAAGGTCAGTATCAAAGACATGGTTTAATAAAATGGGATTAAATACATAAATGATATTTGTCTTATTTAACATTTAATTATTGCAGATTTGTATAATATTCTGAGATTGCATTTGACTGTTTTTATTGATTTTGAGGAATACTGAATGTGTTTTGTGCAGGTGAGATGAGTAAATGTTGATATTTAGTCTAGAACTACAGTAAGATCATGTTCACACACAATGCTCTGCACTTACTCCTGATTTCTGTCACCATGGCAACACCAGAGCTGTCACTCAATAAATCACCATGGCAACACCAGAGCTGTCACTCAATACATCACCATGGCAACACCAGAGCTGTCACTCAATACATCACCATGGCAACACCAGAGCTGTCACTCAATACATGAGAAACACAGTAACTAGTGTTACTTATTTTAAAAAGTAACTCAGATATTTCCTTCTAAATTAAAAAGTAATGCATTACTTTACTAGTTACTTTAAAAAGTAATCTGATTACGTAACTCGCGTTACCCCAACACTGGGAAGAAGTTACCTGGGAATTTACCAGCCTCACCTGGGGAAATACACTGCTTCACTCCCAGATCAGGTTACCTGTCAGGAATGTCTGGTTTTGGGATCTTTTCCCTTCTGAATGATTAAATTTCCATTCTTTCTTGCTTAACTGGAGAAGTACTGTAAGTAGCGTGTAAGACATATGTTTGTGACTCAGAATTTATCTATTCTTTAAATTGATTTACCATGATCACAATGGTATTCTGAATTTGACACCTTTTGTAAAAGTTTGACTGAAGTTTGAGACTTGTTGTCATTTTCTCACCTCACGTCATTCCAAACCTGTTAATTCTTTCTTTCTTTTTTCCTGCAAAATATCCATGTTTTTCCATGCAATTAAAAGGCACTTAATTTCATCAGATGTCTTTAACATCAAACTTCAATGATGTTTGGTCACTTTGGCCAATAATATTTAATGTCACTTACATCAAACTTGAGACATGTCTTAATGCACCATATTTGAATGTCTGCACATTTGAGAGTGCTTTTTAAAGCATTTTTTTAATATTGACTTGAATATCAGTCAGTTTCACATTAGGGATGTGCGCTACGACTAATTTGACTGTCGTTTAAACGGAAGTTTTGTATCCGACTAGTCGACTAGTCTAAAAGCTAGAAACCCCACAAAAACGGCAAAAAAAAAAAAAAAACAACAAAACTGTGCGTGTGTCTATATAACAGCATACAGTTGAAATACTTCATCTTTGAATCACTGTCAAATCCCTCAATGAATTCTGCTAAAAATAGGTCACGATTATGCCGTATGCTTGCCTCGCGTTATCATCAATTAATTTTAGGCGGACGTTAAACAGAAAAAAGGAAGATCATACACTCTTCATAAACCAGTGCATAGCTTATTTATTCAGATCGCCTGGAATAGCATTAAAACGGCTTTTAAAAATGTACTTCATGTTGGCTATATTGTCTAAAAACAAAACAAAGCTTGTTTTACTTACTCAGACCGTGCGCATTTGTTCAGTGAATTTAACATGTTAACGTGGTCTGGCGAAAGACGGGACTAGAGGCGATTCTGCAAAACGCGCTCGCGCTCGAAGTCACAAGCACACAGAGAGATAACTAACGTTACAAGCAAGCAGACAGTTTCGAAAAGATCCTGGAAATCCCGCACCACCACCACCGAAGTGGGTCTTCGTTTAGAGGAATAGACAGCGCGGATAGGATCGCGGACCGCAGCGACAGGTTGTAGTGTATGACATGATTGACATTTGGCTTTGGCTAGACTCCAAGCTAACGCATACGTGTATTGAATATGATTACGCATAGCTCCAGTAAAGTTATTGTTAGCCAATTTGACATTACACAGTTTACAAAAAACGTTTCCATTTCCTTCTAATTCAAAATAGTCCCACACCTTGCTGGTCTTTCGCGTGGAGCTCGCCGCAACTGACATGAAGAAAACGCATGTGAGGTAAAATTATAGTTCCCGCCCAGATACGCTTTTAAAAATATTTAAATATTTTGATATGTATTCTTTTTCAAAAGTTTTATTTTAAGTGTTCTTTAAAATGTTTTAAATGTAATGTTAAAATGATGGTAATTTGAATGATAAAATCATCTCTTTTTTTCTCTCTCGTGTAGTCGACTATTGTTTTCAGTGTCGACTAGTAGGAGCTGTACCGTTTAGTCGACTAGTCGACTAGACCCGCACATCCCTATTTCACATGCAAACCTGTCATATAACTTAAGAAGACTTGGAATATACCGCACAAGTGTGTTTTATGAGCTTTACAGCTCCGTTCACTTTCATTGCATGCAAAGCAAAAGAACATTCTGCAAATTTATGATTTGTGTTGCATGGAAAATCATTTGGAATTTGGAACATGAGAGTGAGAAATGTTTGTTTAAATAATTCCTTAAATCTGTCCTGAGAAGAATTTTCCACAAATCTCAGATAATTTAAATGGGCTTAGCGGTCTTTCCTGCCTGTTCTAGAGAAAGCAAATGCAATTAACATAGACTCAAGTGTAGTGTGTGTGTGTGTGTGTGTGTGTGTGTGTGTGTGTGTGTGTGTTTTAAGTAGGGTCTTGGCAGGGCTGGGAATAAAGGGTCATATGACAAGATGCCAAGAGCACATGAGCACCAGCTGATGGTTATTAGATGAGCCTGACGTTAAATCTTACGGTCCACATCCTTCAGAAAGCCCAAAAAGAGCCTTTATATAAACTGTCAGTGGGACTGGAGTGTGATTGACAAAAATCACTTTGATGCTTTGATGCGAGTCGTTGTTTCGTTAATGAAGAATGTTTTTGGCCCATTGGACAGTAATTTAATTTTGCATATCTCCATTGGTCAGGATGAAATCTTAACAGTATAATTTGCATCACTATTGCTATGTCTTAAGCCCGAGACACACTGCACGATTTCAATAGGATTTAGCAATCCTATAAGATCATTGCATGTCACACTGTGCGACATGGATCTAATAAACTTGGCCACGACGTGACTGTACGATGATGACAGCTGTTTACTCGTAGGCTGCGACGCACGTTTCTATAGAAGAATAAAACATAATCAGCATGCGCTAGTGGTAAACAAAAAGAGCATAATAAATCACACTTTAGCAGTTGTAGTTTTTATGTGTGCTGAATAAAAGTGCAAGCAGCGAAAGAGAAAGGGATAAGAGCTTGAGATTTTTTTTAATGAAAATTAAAAAGTATAGAGTCAGAATTGCAAGATATAAACTCACAAATTCTGAGAAAAAAAAGTCAAGATTTTTTTCATTAAAATTAAAGCATTAAATTATTATTAAGAAAGCCATGAATGGAAGCTTATTTGCATCACGGAATAAAAAATGACTTTCTGAATTGATATGAACTCAGAATTATGAGATATGAACACAGTTCAGAAGAAAAGTCTGCATTGTGAGATACAAAGTCACAATTACCTTTTTTATTATTTTTATTCTGTGGCAGAAACAAGCTTGAATTTTCGCAATTCAATTTATATCTGCAATTAGCTTCTGTACTAAAGCAAAAGTTGTGAGTTGACATCTGAAATTTGGACTTATTTCAGTATATAAATACTTCCAGAGCAACAATTACTAAAATGGCAGTTTTGTTGGCATTTCCTGATAGTAATTTAATTTAAACAAATATTGAATTTTGTTTCTCGTTAATTGCAAGTAAAATTTCAATACATTTAAATTGAATTCATGTTAAGATAAGTCATTGTGACATCAATTAATTTTTTTTAATTACAGATTTTTCACATTCAGAGTAAAATTTTGAAATAAGTGATTTTTTATTTTTTTAATTTATTAAGTGCAATTATATTCTATCAAAACTGATCAGTCATATTTTGTGCATGCAAATTAGTTATTTTAAATTTATTATTTGTAAAATTACATTTTAAAATAAAGTAATAAATTAGTTTTAACATTAACTGTCAATACAGTTGCTGCATCCATTGCATCAGCTTTGTTTTCTCACTGACACGCCCTCAGCTCCAAAATCCAGTTTCCCAACTCATTATGACTTTATGGTGTCTTTCATGTGCTTGTAAATATGATCTTTCTGACATTACTTCAACGCACTAGTATCTACAGACCACAGACTCTTTTCTGGCTAGAGAGAAAGAAATGATCCTAGATTAAAATTCAGCTAGCTCAAGTTTTTATTGTTGTTGGGTTTTTTCGTTTTGTTTTTTTTGTAGCATGCATCATTCATGTATCACTGAAAGGTTATAGCTAAAATGTTAATATCCAAGAGGCCAAAGCAATCCTCTTGTTACGTTTCTCACATCGGGTCAAAGTTTATGAGGTTTTTTAGGTCTGCGCGGCAGTTTTGTCTTTCACACATACAGCTTGAGAAGAGAGAAGCAGATGAAGAAAAAAAAATCAGCTTGTCAGAGCTCGACTGTCGGTGTGAAATGCAGAAGCACTCTTGAATCCGCTAGTGCTGGCGTGCCGCCCAGGGTGGTGTTCTGCTGGGAATGTTTGATAAAAGCCTGCGTCTTCATCAGGGCTGTTTTGGTTGGACGGGAAGCTGAACTCAAAGCTCAGGCATTTCGGTGAGCTCTGCACAAGGCCGGTGATTGTTGAAGCACATTTCGCTGGATGTGTAGATGTGTCTGACTGAAATGAAGGCATCAGCCGGTCTTCAGAAGTTCACGTAGTGTCAAATGACCATCAGATGATACAGCCGAACACTCACCGCTTGTGTCTAACACTGGGATTGTGTTCATGCTTATATAGCGCATAAAGACGAGGTTGTTTTTGCAAATCGGTGCACTTTCCAGAAAGTGAAAACTCTCTTTCTGAGCATCTAATTTCTCGTAATTTTCCTGTAGCTGTAAGAAACTTCATTATTTATGGAAAAGTCACATTTAGGAGTTGCATGTCTTGAAATGATCCTTTTACAATAAGAGTCTTAAAGTTGAGCAGATTTCAGTGTGATTTCGCGTGCTTGTTTACAAGCACCGCACAACTAAGAAGATCAGCTGTTGCATGCACTTATAAACCATACAAAACAGATTCCAGTAGTGATAAACCAATTCATTGGCCAATATTTGTCCATTTTGAGGTTATATGAGGCATTGGTTTTAATGTATATGGATAGATCTTCTCATTAGTCTTCTCAATTCAGTTGCTCGGCTGGTGCATTCATTTTGCGATAGCAGTGTCTCTTTGTCGGACGTGGTCATTTCAGACTACCAGCAAATGAATGTTAATGGATAATACACATTTTTAGTGAAATAAGTACATACTGTGTCAAATAAATGATTTAAATTCACCACATTTAAGTGCATATGATTTGTTACCATTGAATTGTTTTATATATACAGTACTGTTCAAAAACTTTTGGGTCTATTTAATAATTCTGAAAGAAGTCTCTTATGCTCACCAAGACTGCATTTATTTGATCAATAATACAGTAAAAACAATTACAATTTAAAATAGCTCTTCTCTTTGTGAATATATTTTAAAATGTAATTGCTGTGATCAAAGCTGTATTTTCAGCATCATTACTCCAGTCTTCAGTGTCACATGATCCTTCAGAAATCATTCTAATATGCTGCTCAAGAAACATGTCTGATTATTATCAATGTTGAAAACAGTCATGCTACTTCATATTTTTGTGGAAACTGTGATACATTTTAGTTTTCAGGATTCACAGATGAATAGAAAGTTTAGCAGAACAGCATTTTTTAAAAATAGAAATCATCTGTGACATTATAAATGTCTTTACTGTCACTTCTGATCAATTTAATGCATCATTCTTTCCGACCCCAAATGTTTCAACAGTATCAGTGTCTGCATCAGCAATGGAAAATCATATTTTAGATGACCTCTAGACATGCTCATATACATGTTATGCTGTTCGTTTGTTAAATGCATTTCTAACTAGTTTGTGATCCTTCAGTTACATATCATGAGAACTAGAAGTTCTGCTGTGTGTAAGATAGCAGTAGTGTGCAAATCTTCTAGATAAACAGTTTCACTGAACGTTTCCTCCAAGACACACCATAATGAAGTGACTGATTTCATCTGTGATAAACATTGAAATGCATTCTGGGTAATCTTGTTGCTGAGACCAAAGCACTAATGTCAGCGGTAAGATTTACTGCAATACTTGTAACTCTGTTGACTCTAGTTCAGCTGCGAAGCCAGTAAAACTTATTAAAATAGCTGTCAGGCCTGGGGTGATGCAAGCGGTCTTTCTAGTATATATAAATAAATATATATATGTAAAACAATTTCTGAAGGATCATGTGACACTGAAGACTTCAGCTTTGCATCACAAAAATAAATTGCATCTTAACATATATTCACAAAGAAAACAGTTATTTTAAATTGTAATGATATTTCACAATTTTAATATATTTTTGATAAAAAAATGCAGGTTTTATATATATATATATATATATATATATATATATATATATATATATATATATATATATATCTAATTTGTTGAATAGTGAATTGGTGGGGTTTTGTTAAATGTGAGCCTAAATCATCACAATTAAAAGAACCAAAGACTTAAACTACTTCAGTCTGTGTGCATTGAATTTATTTAATACACGAGTTTCACAATTTGAGTTGAATTATTGAAATAAATGAACTTTTCCACGACATTCAATTTATTGAGAGGTGCAATTATATTCTATCAAAACTGATCAGTCATATTTTGTGCATGCAAATTAGTTATTTTAAATTTGTTATTTAAAATTACATTTTAAAATAAGTAATAAATTAGTTTTAACATTAACTGTCAATACAGTTGCTGCATCCATTGCATCAGCTTTGTTTTCTCACTGACACGCCCTCAGCTCCAAAATCCAGTTTCCCAACTCATTATGACTTTATGGTGTCTTTCATGTGCTTGTAAATATGATCTTTCTGACATGACTTCAACGCACTAGTATCTACAGACCACAGACTATTTTCTGGCTAGAGAGAAAGAAACGTTCCTAGATTAAAATTCAGCTAGCTCAAGTTTTTATTGTTGTTGGGTTTTTTTCGTTTAGTTTTTTTGTAGCATGCATCATTCATGCATCACTGAAAGGTTATAGCTAAAATGTGAATATCCAAGAGGCCAAAGCAATCCTCTTCTTGTTACGTTTCTCACATCGGGTCAAAGGTTATGAGGTTTTTTAGGTCTGCACGGCAGTTTTGTCTTTCACACATACAGCTTGAGAAGAGGGAAGCAGACGAAGAAAAAAAATCAGCTTGTCAGAGCTCGACTGTCGGTGTGAAATGCAGAAGCACTCTTGAATCCGCTAGCGCTGGCATGCCACCCAGGGTGGTGTTCTGCTGGGAATGTTTGATAAAAGCCTGCGTCTTCATCAGGGCTGTTTTGGTTGGACGGGAAGCTGAACTCAAAGCTCAGGCATTTCGGTGAGCTCTGCACAAGGCCGGTGATTGTTGAAGCACATTTCGCTGGATGTGTAGATGTGTCTGACTGAAATGAAGGCATCAGCCGGTCTTCAGAAGTTCACGTAGTGTCAAATGACCATCAGATGATACAGCCGAACACTCACCGCTTGTGTCTAACACTGGGATTGTGTTCATGCTTATATAGCGCATAAAGACGAGGTTGTTTTTGCAAATCGGTGCACTTTCCAGAAAGTGAAAACTCTCTTTCTGAGCATCTAATTTCTCGTAATTTTCCTGTAGCTGTAAGAAACTTCATTATTTATGGAAAAGTCACATTTAGGAGTTGCATGTCTTGAAATGATCCTTTTACAATAAGAGTCTTAAAGTTGAGCAGATTTCAGTGTGATTTCGTGCTTGTTTACAAGCACCGCACAACTAAGAAGATCAGCTGTTGCATGCACTTATAAACCATACAAAACAGATTCCAGTAGTGATAAACCAATTCATTGGCCAATATTTGTCCATTTTGAGGTTATATGAGGCATTGGTTTTAATGTATATGGATAGATCTTCTCATTAGTCTTCTCAATTCAGTTGCTCGGCTGGTGCATTCATTTTGCGATAGCAGTGTCTCTTTGTCGGACGTGGTCATTTCAGACTACCAGCAAATGAATGTTAATGGATAATACACATTTTTAGTGAAATAAGTACATACTGTGTCAAATAAATGATTTAAATTCACCACATTTAAGTGCATATGATTTGTTACCATTGAATTGTTTTATATATACAGTACTGTTCAAAAACTTTTGGGTCTATTTAATAATTCTGAAAGAAGTCTCTTATGCTCACCAAGACTGCATTTATTTGATCAATAATACAGTAAAAACAATTACAATTTAAAATAGCTCTTCTCTTTGTGAATATATTTTAAAATGTAATTGCTGTGATCAAAGCTGTATTTTCAGCATCATTACTCCAGTCTTCAGTGTCACATGATCTTCAGAAATCATTCTAATATGCTGATTTGCTGCTCAAGAAACATGTCTGATTATTATCAATGTTGAAAACAGTCATGCTACTTCATATTTTTGTGGAAACTGTGATACATTTTAGTTTTCAGGATTCACAGATGAATAGAAAGTTTAGCAGAACAGCATTTTTTAAAAATAGAAATCATCTGTGACATTATAAATGTCTTTACTGTCACTTCTGATCAATTTAATGCATCATTCTTTCCGACCCCAAATGTTTCAACAGTATCAGTGTCTGCATCAGCAATGGAAAATCATATTTTAGATGACCTCTAGACATGCTCATATACATGTTATGCTGTTCGTTTGTTAAATGCATTTCTAACTAGTTTGTGATCCTTCAGTTACATATCATGAGAACTAGAAGTTCTGCTGTGTGTAAGATAGCAGTAGTGTGCAAATCTTCTAGATAAACAGTTTCACTGAACGTTTCCTCCAAGACACACCATAATGAAGTGACTGATTTCATCTGTGATAAACATTGAAATGCATTCTGGGTAATCTTGTTGCTGAGACCAAAGCACTAATGTCAGCGGTAAGATTTACTGCAATACTTGTAACTCTGTTGACTCTAGTTCAGCTGCGAAGCCAGTAAAACTTATTAAAATAGCTGTCAGGCCTGGGGTGATGCAAGCGGTCTTTCTAGTATATATAAATAAATATATATATGTAAAACAATTTCTGAAGGATCATGTGACACTGAAGACTTCAGCTTTGCATCACAAAAATAAATTGCATCTTAACATATATTCACAAAGAAAACAGTTATTTTAAATTGTAATGATATTTCACAATTTTAATATATTTTTGAAAATGGATATATATATATATATATATATATATATATATATATATATATATATATATATATATATATATATATATATATAATATATATATATTATATATATATATACATACACACACACACACACACACACATGCATGCATAAATACATACAGTCATGGCCAAAATTATCGGCACCCTTGGTAAATATGATCAAAGAAGGCTGTGAAAATTAATCTGCATTCTTAATCCTTTTGATCTTTTATTTTTAAAAATCACAAAAATCTAACCTTTCATTGGATAATAAGGATTAAAATGGGAAGAAATATCATTATGAAAAATGTTTTTCTCTAATACACATTGGACACAATTAACGGCGCCCTTTTATTCAATACTTTTTGAAACCTCCATTTGCCAGTTTAACAGCTCTAAATTTTCTCCTATAATGCCTGATGAGGTTAGAGAACACCTGACAAGAGATCAGAGACCATTCCTTCATCCAGAATCTCTCCA
This sequence comes from Aspiorhynchus laticeps, assembly GCA_023376895.1. Classification (NCBI taxonomy): domain Eukaryota; kingdom Metazoa; phylum Chordata; class Actinopteri; order Cypriniformes; family Cyprinidae; genus Aspiorhynchus; species Aspiorhynchus laticeps. The sequence continues at coordinate 3,427,440 of CM041798.1, read as the reverse complement.
GATCCTTCAGATTCACAGCTCCATGATGGTGCTTCTTACAGACAGACACACACACACACACACACACACACACACATATATGTATATTAGATGAGATGACATTTTTCTTGAGATGAACTCAAGAAAAGTCTCCGGATCTTTCCGGGTGCTTGGGTCGATCCCAGACGTTAAGCTGCTTATGGTGAAAGAATGTGGCCGTTTGTTCGAGTTTTTATGCTCTTTCTGCAGTCATATGATCAGCTTTAATACGGTCTGAGAACCCAGCCATAGACAGATGCTTTCCTCTCCCTGATTCTGAGAACATGTCAAGACAAGATGTGTATGAATACATGATGAAATCATAGTGCAGGTTTAGAAGCGCTCGTACTATAGCCTACATTTTAGTTGAACTTGCACATAACTTCATCTCAGAAAGGAAGAGCCTTCATTGAGGAACTTTCATTGATCTTGTGAGATGTGCTGTCAAAATTTACTGTAATTTTCAGGGCTTAACTTCCTTTTGCAAAACTTTGTGAGACCAGATTACAATACGTTGACTTCTGCACAATAAGAGAGCAGAAACAAAAAGAAAAGGAACTTGCTGCCTGATCAGACTTAACAAGCTCTCGTCACGTCACAGAATGTCTTAAAATAATACTTCAGCACCAAGCATTACAATGTTTTACTGACAGATAAAAATCGAGCATGACAACATTTCAAAGCCACAATGACTGATAATGATTGTCTCTAGTGCAACCTCCGAGTTAAATATTATAGGTTATGAAACACTTCATTTTTAACTGATGAATGTCTCTGTATTGTAGTCTTAAGCTACCGTGAAAAGAAACTTGAGATGACAAATGTGAGTGGAAATAAAAGCCATTGTGTCGATGCATTCAAGTATGAAAAGCTGCTTTTTCAAAGTCTGTTTCCTCATTTAGGCTCCAGGATTTATGGACTCTCATGATCAATAACAAAAAAAGGGGTTTCAGAAGCATATTTACTTTTCTGGATTAGAAATGCAGCACTTCAGCTATAGTCTCAAATTCTTCTTTTTGTTTCCTGTTACTGAATCAATGCAAAAGCCTGTCTTTCTTCATTTTAACTGAAATGCTTTTAAAAAATGATGGATTGTATAGACTAATGGTTTCATTTTGGGTAGTTCTTTAAAGTCAGCATGAACCTTGTTAATTATCCTGCCGTGCTATGGAAGTTAATTTGTGAAAGAAAGTTTCATGTCGACTTGTACTCCTTGAGTTGCTGTGAGTGTTGTGTTTGTATGAGTTCACAAATGTTTGTGTCAGGGTTATTATCATTAACTTAAACTACAAAAAAATATTCATCATTACTTGAAACAAAATAAACTTTAGCTGAAGTAAAATATAATATCAAAAACAAACTTATTTTATTTCAGCAAGTTGCCAAGACAGCATTTCTCATTTTTGTTTAGTTTAAGTTGAAGTACTAAAATAAACAAAAAACTAAAACTTAAAAACTGTATAGACATACAGGTGCATCTCAATAAATTAGAATGTCGTGGACAAGTTCATTTATTTCAGTAATTCAACTCAAATTGTGAAACTCGTGTATTAAATAAATTCAATGCACACAGACTGAAGTAGTTTAAGTCTTTGGTTCTTTTAATTGTGATGATTTAGGCTCACATTTAACAAAAACCCACAAATTCACTATCTCAACAAATTAGAATACTTCATAAGACCAATAAAAAAAATTTTTTTTAGTGAATTGCTGGCCTTCTGGAAAGTATGTTAATTTACTGTATATGTACTCAATACTTGGTAGGGGCTCCTTTTGCTTTAATTACTGCCTCAATTCGGCGTGGCATGGAGGTGATCAGTTTGTGGCACTGCTGAGGTGGTATGGAAGCCCAGGTTTCTTTGACAGTGGCCTTCAGGTCATCTGCATTGTTGGGTCTGGTGTCTCTCATCTTCCTCTTGACAATACCCCATAGATTCTCTATGGGGTTCAGGTCAGGCGAGTTTGCTGGCCAATCAAGCACAGTAACACCAGACTCTGGGACCTTGATTTCCAAATGAAATGCAAAATTTACTTTCATCTGAAAAGAGGATTTTGGACCACTCAGCAACAGTCCAGTTCTTTTTCTCCACAGCCCAGGTAAGACGCTTCTGACGTTGTCTCTGGTTCAGAAGTGGCTTGGTAGCCCTTTTCCTGAAGACGTCTGAGCGTGGTGACTCTTGATGCACTGACTCCAGCTTCAGTCCACTCCTTGTGAAGCTCTCCCAAGTGTTTGAATCAGCTTTGCTTGACTGTATTCTCAAGCTTGCGGTCATCCCTGTTGCTTGTGCACCTTTTCCTACCCAAATTCTTCCTTCCAGTCAACTTTGCATTTAATATGCTTTGATACAGCACTCTGTAAACAGCCACACCTTTCAGTAATGACCCTCTGTGACTTACCCTCTTTGTGGAGGGTGTCAATGTTCGTCTTCTGGATCATTGCCAACTCAGCAGTCTTCCCCATTATTGTGGTTTCAAAGAACAAGAGATACCCAGAATTTATACTGTATGGATGGTCATTAATTGAAACTCAAATGTAAATATTCTAATATTTTGAGATACTGATTTTTGACTTTCATGAGCTGTAAGCTCTGATCATCAAAATTAAAACAAAAAAACTTTTGAAATGTTTTACTTTACATGCAATGAATCTAAAATATATGAAAGTTTCACTTTTTGAAATAACTTACAAGAAAAAATGAACTTTTTCACGACATTCTAATTCATTGAGATGCACCTGTATAAAAAACAAAAAACAACAAGATTACTACAATTTTAAAATTAAAAGCATGTACATTTGTTTCCATCACAGGATTTTTAAAGAAAGAAAGAAAAATAAATTTAATAACAAATCAATAAGTTATTTGAAGCTTTTTATCCAACAATTCCGAGATTTTTCTTGCCATTCAGTTTTTTTCCTCTCAATTCCAAGTTTATATCTCACAATTAGTTTTTTTATGCCATGGTGTAAAAAATAAATAAAAAGGTAATAGCAACTTTTTATCTTGCAAGTCTTTTTTTTTTTTAATCTCAGTTAGTATCTCACTATTCAGACTTTTTATAAACTTTATTTTTGTTACGACTCTGAGATAAAAAGTTGCAATTACTTTTTTATTTTTTATATTCCATGGCCAAAAACAACAAACAACAACAGAATTGTGTGAGATGAACTCTACACTCAGAGAGAGAGAGAAAAAAAATGGGAATTGCGACATATAAACTCGAAATTACAAGGAAAAAAAGTCCGAATATTTTGTTTATATCTTGGAATTAATTTTTCTTCTCAGAATTGCATGTAAAAAGTCACCCCTCCACCCCATTGGTGGAAACAAGCTTCTATAGAAATCAGAAATTATAAAAATCAAATCTAATCAAAACAATATAATAGTATATCATTGACACTGAGATAACAGTGCTTTGTGTTTGTTCATCACAGGTCCTCGTTCAGCTCTCAGTATGTCCGATGGGGACTATGATTACCTCATCAAGTTCCTCGCGCTGGGGGACTCTGGGGTGGGAAAGACCAGCTTCCTATATCAGTACACAGATGGCAAATTCAACTCCAAATTCATCACCACAGTGGGAATAGACTTCCGAGAAAAACGAGTGGTGAGTGTTTTTAATACGAACTTGCTGCCTGATCAGACTTAACAAGCTCTCGTCACGTCACAGAATGTCTTAAAATAATACTTCAGCACCAAGCATTACAATGTTTTACTGACAGATAAAAATCGAGCATGACAACATTTCAAAGCCACAATGACTGATAATGATTGTCTCTAGTGCAACCTCCGAGTTAAATATTATAGGTTATGAAACACTTCATTTTTAACTGATGAATGTCTCTGTATTGTAGTCTTAAGCTACCGTGAAAAGAAACTTGAGATGACAAATGTGAGTGGAAATAAAAGCCATTGTGTCGATGCATTCAAGTATGAAAAGCTGCTTTTTCAAAGTCTGTTTCCTCATTTAGGCTCCAGGATTTATGGACTCTCATGATCAATAACAAAAAAAGGGGTTTCAGAAGCATATTTACTTTTCTGGATTAGAAATGCAGCACTTCAGCTATAGTCTCAAATTCTTCTTTTTGTTTCCTGTTACTGAATCAATGCAAAAGCCTGTCTTTCTTCATTTTAACTGAAATGCTTTTAAAAAATGATGGATTGTATAGACTAATGGTTTCATTTTGGGTAGTTCTTTAAAGTCAGCATGAACCTTGTTAATTATCCTGCCGTGCTATGGAAGTTAATTTGTGAAAGAAAGTTTCATGTCGACTTGTACTCCTTGAGTTGCTGTGAGTGTTGTGTTTGTATGAGTTCACAAATGTTTGTGTCAGGGTTATTATCATTAACTTAAACTACAAAAAAATATTCATCATTACTTGAAACAAAATAAACTTTAGCTGAAGTAAAATATAATATCAAAAACAAACTTATTTTATTTCAGCAAGTTGCCAAGACAGCATTTCTCATTTTTGTTTAGTTTAAGTTGAAGTACTAAAATAAACAAAAAACTAAAACTTAAAAACTGTATAGACATACAGGTGCATCTCAATAAATTAGAATGTCGTGGACAAGTTCATTTATTTCAGTAATTCAACTCAAATTGTGAAACTCGTGTATTAAATAAATTCAATGCACACAGACTGAAGTAGTTTAAGTCTTTGGTTCTTTTAATTGTGATGATTTAGGCTCACATTTAACAAAAACCCACAAATTCACTATCTCAACAAATTAGAATACTTCATAAGACCAATAAAAAAAATTTTTTTTAGTGAATTGCTGGCCTTCTGGAAAGTATGTTAATTTACTGTATATGTACTCAATACTTGGTAGGGGCTCCTTTTGCTTTAATTACTGCCTCAATTCGGCGTGGCATGGAGGTGATCAGTTTGTGGCACTGCTGAGGTGGTATGGAAGCCCAGGTTTCTTTGACAGTGGCCTTCAGGTCATCTGCATTGTTGGGTCTGGTGTCTCTCATCTTCCTCTTGACAATACCCCATAGATTCTCTATGGGGTTCAGGTCAGGCGAGTTTGCTGGCCAATCAAGCACAGTAACACCAGACTCTGGGACCTTGATTTCCAAATGAAATGCAAAATTTACTTTCATCTGAAAAGAGGATTTTGGACCACTCGAGCAACAGTCCAGTTCTTTTTCTCCACAGCCCAGGTAAGACGCTTCTGACGTTGTCTCTGGTTCAGAAGTGGCTTGGTAGCCCTTTTCCTGAAGACGTCTGAGCGTGGTGACTCTTGATGCACTGACTCCAGCTTCAGTCCACTCCTTGTGAAGCTCTCCCAAGTGTTTGAATCAGCTTTGCTTGACTGTATTCTCAAGCTTGCGGTCATCCCTGTTGCTTGTGCACCTTTTCCTACCCAAATTCTTCCTTCCAGTCAACTTTGCATTTAATATGCTTTGATACAGCACTCTGTAAACAGCCACACCTTTCAGTAATGACCCTCTGTGACTTACCCTCTTTGTGGAGGGTGTCAATGTTCGTCTTCTGGATCATTGCCAACTCAGCAGTCTTCCCCATTATTGTGGTTTCAAAGAACAAGAGATACCCAGAATTTATACTGTATGGATGGTCATTAATTGAAACTCAAATGTAAATATTCTAATATTTTGAGATACTGATTTTTGACTTTCATGAGCTGTAAGCTCTGATCATCAAAATTAAAACAAAAAAACTTTTGAAATGTTTTACTTTACATGCAATGAATCTAAAATATATGAAAGTTTCACTTTTTGAAATAACTTACAAGAAAAAATGAACTTTTTCACGACATTCTAATTCATTGAGATGCACCTGTATAAAAAACAAAAAACAACAAGATTACTACAATTTTAAAATTAAAAGCATGTACATTTGTTTCCATCACAGGATTTTTAAAGAAAGAAAGAAAAATAAATTTAATAACAAATCAATAAGTTATTTGAAGCTTTTTATCCAACAATTCCGAGATTTTTCTTGCCATTCAGTTTTTTTCCTCTCAATTCCAAGTTTATATCTCACAATTAGTTTTTTTATGCCATGGTGTAAAAAATAAATAAAAAGGTAATAGCAACTTTTTATCTTGCAAGTCTTTTTTTTTTTAATCTCAGTTAGTATCTCACTATTCAGACTTTTTATAAACTTTATTTTTGTTACGACTCTGAGATAAAAAGTTGCAATTACTTTTTTATTTTTTATATTCCATGGCCAAAAACAACAAACAACAACAGAATTGTGTGAGATGAACTCTACACTCAGAGAGAGAGAGAAAAAAAATGGGAATTGCGACATATAAACTCGAAATTACAAGGAAAAAAAGTCCGAATATTTTGTTTATATCTTGGAATTAATTTTTCTTCTCAGAATTGCATGTAAAAAGTCACCCCTCCACCCCATTGGTGGAAACAAGCTTCTATAGAAATCAGAAATTATAAAAATCAAATCTAATCAAAACAATATAATAGTATATCATTGACACTGAGATAACAGTGCTTTGTGTTTGTTCATCACAGGTCCTCGTTCAGCTCTCAGTATGTCCGATGGGGACTATGATTACCTCATCAAGTTCCTCGCGCTGGGGGACTCTGGGGTGGGAAAGACCAGCTTCCTATATCAGTACACAGATGGCAAATTCAACTCCAAATTCATCACCACAGTGGGAATAGACTTCCGAGAAAAACGAGTGGTGAGTGTTTTTAATACTGGCACTAAAATGACATGTAAAGTTCATGAATTTGATTGATATTTTCCATTCAGCAGAAATCCATGCATTGGTTTTTATATGCTGACATTTGAAACTGTTTATTAATGAGTGTTCAACTGTGCTGGAGTATTTATAGTGCTATGCAACGGTGCTGTTCTCACAGTCGCAATGGTTCAGATGTTTCCTGCTTGATTTGTAATGGAGGTTTATTGTTGTGGAGTCCCGCTCGGGGTTTACCGGACTGTAAAATCCCATGGTCCTGTTTAGCTTAGTTTGTAACTGCACATGGAAACTTGCCCAGAGGTCAAGAGCAGTCATTGATGTGTAGATCACAGCCTCAGATGCAGGGAGATATACACGCATTCGTCTGAACACGGTCATGAATACTAGATGCAGGAAAAACATGCAGAACGCTGCGTCCCTGCGAAAGCAAACAGACACGCACGGGGTAATTATGCTTTTCCTGAATGCAATTGGATGCCTAAGGGCAGGCTGCTTAATTTGTTGGGAACACGCTTCAGCAAGAGACAGTCAACATAATGCACATAATACACACCTTACAATACCTCTGATAGACGATATATAGACAGACAGACAGATAGATAGATATTCAGATATCTATTCAGATATAGATATTCAGATATCTTTTCAGATAGATAGATATTCAGATAGACAGATATTCAGATAGACAGACAGGTAGATATATATTTAGACAGACAGACAGATAGATAGTCAAATAGTTTTGATAGTGTATAATATGCGTTTTGCTAATAAAATGTTTGCATATTTGCAGATCGATACATATTAAATATCTGCATTATTTCTTATTAATTAGAATAATTTTTAAATAACAAACGTGATTTATCGATTAATTTGATGTGTGCTTATACTGTTACTGGAGTAATATTTTATCAGGGTATCTGTACTTTCACTCAGTTTCTTGATTTGTGTACTTTGCACTACTTGTATGAATACTGTATAGTAATAACAGTTCCCATGGTAACAAAAACTGACTGAACATTTGCTTTGAGGAAACTGCATTGGCAGGTAGAGTTACGGAAGTGTGTGTGTGCGTGCGTGTGTGTTTTAGAGGAAAGATGAATGCAGGATCATATGGCCTTACAGAGCAGGGATCCCTCCTTAAGAACAAACACTTGAGCACTTAAGACATCAAACAAACGCTGATGTTTTAGAGCCACACAATCAGGAGTCGCAGCACTAATGAGATGCTTCCCGCTCTGTCATCAAGTGTGCGTTACACGACTGTGTTTGACTGTGTGAAAAGTAAGTTCAGGTTTCCTGGAACTGCATACTAAAAACCACCTTAGCAACCGCATAGCAACACCCTGGCAACCACCACAACAGTGTAACATTGTGGTGGCACGTTTTGCATGGGCAAACCTCACGCTGCCTGCAGAGAATGGCAGGATATTCATTACACTCTTATGCAGTGTATAGAGTCTCAGAAATATCTGCTTCTGTCCTGTAAGGTGTACAAATCCAGCGGTCCTGATGGGACGGTCGGGAGAGGACAGAGGATTCACATCCAGCTGTGGGACACGGCCGGTCAGGAGAGGTCAGACGCAGACCAGCACTGCTTTATAATAGTGCTGTCAAACAATTAATCACAATTAATCATATCCAAAATAAAAGTTTTTGTTTACATAATATATATGTGTGTGTGTATTGTGTATATTTATTATGCATATATAAATACACACACATGCATGTATATATTTAAGAAAAATGTTATGTTTATATATTAAATGTATATATTTACATTCATATAATTTATATAAATGAAAATATTTTCAATATATATACCGTATGTGTGTGTATTTACACATGCACAATAAATATACACAGTACACACACATCTATTATGTTAATAAAAACTTTTAATTTGGATGCGATTAATTGTTTGACAGCACTGCTTTCTAACATGCTGAGATGAGTCTGAGAGGTTTCATGTGATGTTTTCTCCTCTGAATGCAGGTTTCGGAGTTTGACCACAGCGTTCTTCAGGGATGCCATGGGCTTCCTGTTGCTCTTTGACCTCACTAATGAGCAGAGCTTCCTTAACGTGCGGAACTGGATGAGTAAGTCCAGACTCACTGTATAAGTGTGCACACTGCAGATCTACTTTTGTTTTAATACAGTTACTATTCATTATTAGAGTTTCTCTGTTTCCACATTTAGTGAGCAGCTACTTTCATTTTCTTCAGAAATTATGTGCTTGTTTGTTCTTGGCACAAATTTTCCTCCCACAAATTATTTTTGTATTCATTTTATTTTTAACTATCAGCTTAGAGTGGTTGCCCATATTATTATAATAATAATAGTAATTATAATTTTTTTAATATTTATATTACATTTTGTTTTTAACTAGCAGATTACCTATCTTCTACTACTAGAACTAAAACAAAATAAAAATATTTTAAATATGCATTTGTTTATTAATTTTATCTTTACCTAGCAGCTTAAGAGTATTTGTCCTACTATACTACTACTACTACTACTACTTATAATAATAATAATAATCTTTTGTTATTTTTTATTTAATATTATTTGTAATTCATTTTTATTTTTAACTATCAGCTTACTGGTTGTCTATATAATAATAATAATAATAATAATAATAATAATAAAATGGTTTTAAAATAATAATTATTTAATATGAATATTTATTAATAGTGTTTTTAACTATCAGCTTAGAGTGGTTGCCTATATTATAATAATAATAATAATTATTATTATTATTTTTTATATTATTTATTACATTTTATTTTTAACTAGCAGGTTACCTAACTTCTATTACTACTACTACTACTAGAACTAAAGGAAAATGAAAATATTTTTAATATGTATTTTTTTTTATTAATTTAATCTTTACCTAGCAGCTTAGAGTATTTGTCCAACTGCTGCTGCTACTACTACTAATAACTTTTAATTTAATATTATTTGTAATTCATTTTAATTTTTAACTAGCAACTTGTGTGTTAAAAGTGGTTGCCTAATCTACTACTACTACTGCTACAAAAAAAAGTAAATATTTTTTTATTAATTTAATTTTCACCTAGCAGCTTGGAATGATTGCCCAAATACTACAACTACTACTAATAATACATGAAATATTAAATGTTATTTTTATTCATTTTATGTGTAACTAGAATTTTAGAGTGGTTGTCTATCTAAAAAAAAATATATATATAATAATTAAATTACATTTTTTTGGTACAATTTTTTTTTTTTTTATTAATAAAAAAATGTAATAAATAGTTCTTTTTTTTTACCAAGCAGTTTGGAGTGGTTGCCCAGCTAAAAAAATAATATTAACAACAACAACAACAACAACAACAAAAATAATACATTTTTATCATTAATAATAGATAGACCACTCTGAGCTGCTTGTTGTTGCTGTTACATTATCTTGAATAATTTTTCAAATAATAATATATAATGGTGAATTGCTGTGATGTCTCGTGCAGGTCAGCTGCAGACGCATGCGTACTGCGAGAATCCAGACGTCGTCTTGTGTGGAAACAAATCAGACCTGGAGGACCAGCGCGCGGTGACAACGGAGAATGCACGAGAACTGGCCGAGAAATACGGGTAAGAAACCAGACTCGTCCTGTTTCTGTGTCTGTGTCTGAATGTGACCTCGACTGCCTTGAAAATCAATGCTCTTCAGGACAGAAATGCCTCTCTATCAGTTGTTTGAGCAGCTTCATCACATGACAATGATTTAGCTAATTAGATTGTGCTGATATTAAAACAGATGCAAACAGGTGAGGGGGGATTTATTTTAAAGACATTTGCTTTAAATGCTCATTTGTAGTTACTTTTAAGGTATTTGTTTATATTTTTTATTACCTTGTATGTCCAAAACTGTAATTTTTCACAAAAACAATTTTTTTTTAAAATCTTGTTGCAACATTTTACAAAAATCAAGATTGAATATATTTGGTCAAGATCCCATGTTATAAAAGATGAAGTGCTATATGCAGGCTATTAAAGACAATATTGGCTGATTAGACGGCAACGCTGACCTAAAATGCTAAATGTTTGCCCTCTCTCTCTCTTCACCGTTCCCACATCTCAGACCTCATACATCAAATATTACCCTTTTAGACATACATTTTGAATTAAAGAGTAAAGAAAATACTATACAAACTTATTGAAACAACCAGGTCTTAATTCACCCTTGCAAGATCCCCCCCCCCCTCATAAAACACTTTCTCATCAGATCTAAACAAATCTCATAGGTGACCTATTTTGATCTCAAAAAGGTGAGTTGTCACTGAAAGGTGAGGAGTTTGCATCTATGTAAAATATATCAGTATGTTTAGACGAAACACTGGTTTGTGTGATAGAGTTGTAGTGTAATGTCTCATGTGAGGTGATTGGCTGGTGTGTTGGAGTCGTTTCTGGGTGCGGGTGACTCTGAGGATGTTTGTTTTGAGGGCCGTGTCTGTAGCGTGTTTGCCTAAGATGAGGGCAGCTCTTGTTAAATGTGACACGTTCAGATGGTGGTATACTGAAAGGCTAATATTGACTGTGTTCATGTGCGTCTTCAGTTTAGACAAGCACTCACGTCTTTAGAGGAGGTTTCTGTCTCTCAGTATGATTACATGAAGATTCTCTGCTCAAATTATATGAATGGTGCTCCTCAAGCAGATCGACTGTTAAAATATTTGTAGTTTTTAATTTCTTTTATTGTCAGTAATGTTGACAGCGTGTGGTTCTAGTTCTCATCAGCGTTCAGTGAGTTTGCTGTGACTCATCTGTTGAGTGTCATTCATATTCTATTGACTGATCCTCACATCTAAACTCATCCAGGTGTGTCTTTGTACAAACACTGATTATCAGCATATTATTATGATTTCTGAAGATCATGTGACGCTGAAGACTGGAGTAATGATGCTGAAAATTCAGCTTTGATCACAGAAATAAATAACATTTTAACAGATATTCACAGAGAAAACAGTTATTTTAAATTTTAATATTTTATAATATTTATATTTTTACTGTAATTTTATCAAATAAATCATGGGTTGGTGAGCATATGAGACTTATTTCAAAACATTAAAAATGTTTAATTCTAAACTTTCAATGTGGTAGTGGAGTTATAACTTTTTTTTTTTTAAATTGTTTTATTTTTAACTTTCAGCTCCGAGTTGTTGCCCATCTAATAATAATAATATTAATAATTGTTGTTGTTGTTATTGTTATACATAATTCAAGACTAAAATAAATATAAAAAAAAAATTAAATTAAGAATTTATTTGAATTTCATTTATTTGTTTTCAACTGCTAGTTTAGATTGGATATCTATCTAATAATAGTAATAGCAATGATAATAATAATACATCTTACGGCTAGCTATGGTCTTGCATTATAAGAGCTTGTGTTTTTCAGTTGTCATGCTGAGTGTTCATGTGATCATATATCACACAGACAGGAAAAGAGTCACGAGGAAAGAACAAAATCTTGTGCATTGAAGTTTATGAAGCTGATTCATTTCTCAATCCTAGCGAGCTGTCTATGTAGGCAGAATTTTAAGGGCTCATTTACACACTCTCAATGCAAAGGCTGTTCTGAAAATTAGGCAGCAAAATAATGCTGTGTTCTATCACATGCATCCTTCACAGACAAGACAATCCCATAATGCTTTTAAAAAAAGGCAGCGGCTATTTGCACTAAATGTAAATAGCAATTAGATGCTATTTACACTAAGTGCAAATAGCTATAGATCCTATTTACACTATAAAATAGCAGGATTTTTTATTTAAAAAAATATTTTTTTATACTATTTATACTACTTATTTGAAATAGTGGCAATTATCTCACCTCAGTATTGTAGTACATTATAAAACAGTATGCAATAACTTATTGAGTGTAAATTTTAATTTTAATTCACATTATTAAATGGATGCCACCTTATTGGGACAATAAAGCCCTCCCTACACCTACACTAACCCTACCCGATACTTTTTCAACTTTTTGGTTATTTCCTTAATATTTATTGAAAATAAATGCTTTTCTGATGTGATTTGAAATTTGAAAAGGGAGAAAAAAAGTTTGTCAAAAGGCGGATTCGAACCCCAGTCGATTGCGTCAAAATAAGTACAACGCACATTTTACCGTCTGCACCACTGGAGCTGACGACAGCTAACAGTCTTCTGTAATGTTGACCTGCCCAATCACACGTTGGTGGGCGGAGTTAGTGTAAATAGCCTCTGCCATCAAGGCGGGCTATTTGCACTTAGTGTAAATAGACACTATGTAAAAAAAAAATTAAGATCTAAGATCATGATAATGCCTAATAATATGCTTTAATTTGAGGACTAAATTAAATATCAATAAAAGTGGTTTGTGCTCTAATTCATTTTATTTTTGGTCTTTTCGCAGTGTCCCATACTTCGAGACGAGTGCTGCGAACGGCGAGAACGTGAGTCATGCAGTGGAGGTTCTGCTGGATCTGATCATGAAGCGCATGGAGAGATGTGTGGACAAATCCTGGATCCCCGACGGGATGGTTCGCACCAACGGCCACAGCACCAGCAGCCTGGCAGAGCCACGCGACGCCGAGCAGAGCAAGTGTGGCTGCTAATGCCGTAAGAATCCTTCCAGCCGAGGCTCTCTGATCCTCTTCATTAGCACTAGTGTACATCACGGTTGAATTGAGCGGATGTCGAGGATCAGAGACCCTGCGCTGCGTTAAAGCAGGGGACGCCACATCCTCACTTGGTTTTTTCTCAGAATGGATGGACCAAAGCCTCCTAGATTCAAGTCTTCACGTTTTGAGAGCACTTTACACCAAATCCTATGTTCAGAAGCCTTAATGCATCAGATTCGATGTGTTTCAAGGGCTCGACTCCTCTCACTGTGTGTTTCACTGTTAGTTAAAACTAGACGTTTCTCTGATCCTGACACAGTTTTGTGTTGATTTTCTAAATGAAAACCCCACATTCAATCACTGAAAATCTGAAAAAAAAGCATGTTAAAAAATAGATATTTTTTAAATATGTTTAAAATATATATTTATATAATGCACAACCTATATCACTTTTTCAAAAATTAAGAAAAGCATCATATGGACTTGAAATGGCATGAAGGTTAGTTATGATGAGAGAATTGTCATTTTTTTTGGTGATCTGTTCCTGTAATAATTTGTGCGGTTGTCCCTCTCTAGTGGACTGATGGTGAAAAGCACTCACTTCTATGCCACTTTTTAACAAGTTTTAACACTTTTAAATGTGTTACTATGTTATCTGTAGTCATGTAGATGTCAGAGATCAATTAAATAAGTATTTAGCTGTTACTGTATTCATATGTAGGTTAGTGGTTGATTTGTATTGTACATTTGTGTAGACATTCACCAGCTGGTATTGGTTGTGGTTTTTCTGTATTTCTGGTCGCTGGTTCATGTAGATTTCCTGCCATTTCATTTCATCACAGGATTTAGAATGAGGTTTAGATGAAATATCCACATTTATACTGTAAATTGTGGTCATATTTCTCAAAAATGGTTGCAAAATGCCAGTAGATGCGTTCATTTCCTCTTTTACAGTCCCTCCATTTCACAAAAGCAAAGCAAACGAATTCTGAGTGAATGTTTGTAATCTGTGGACATTTCAGTTTCATTTACAGAATCATTTCCAAAGTGCTTTACTCTACTGTAGTGTCTGTAACACTGTATCACTGCCAAACACTCTTTTGTGCCAAATACTGAAACTCTATTTGAAAAAAATAAATATATTTTATTATTTATTATGATGTTGTCATATGCACTTTTTAAGCTGTGTTGATATACTGCTAATCTGCAGGCATGTCTGATGAAATGTGAAATTGCAGCACAGACTCATAAATGACCCTGTCTGTGTGGTGCATTATTGCATAAAGCATCAATTGTCTCACAAAGAGCTTGTTCTCAGTTTAGCAATGAGCTTACAATCTTTATCTGTCTGTAGAAAGACAACTATCACCTCCATCTGAGAAAAAAACATTGCCACTTCCTCTGTTTGTTTGCTTGATTAATAATAATAATGTATTTACATAGTTCTTTTTAATTAAAGACCTGAAAACATGAATAAATGCGTTAACCAAAGTAAATTACAAAACTGACAATCATTACTGACAACTTCTAGTACAATTTAATAATTGCATTGCATTGTCACGTGGTACCTGTTACTTTTCTCAACGCTGGTCAGAATCATAGACACTGAATACGACATTCAAACTATTTTACAGATTATTTGGGCTGATTTAGGTCCTTTGCAATGAATATACTTAAAATATAAATGTTAGTGTCCAAAAAACATGATATTAAAATGAGGTTCTAAAGGGGATTTATCTACACGAGCTGCGCCCCCTGGCGAAAACAGAAACCTACAGGCCTCCTTCCGTGCTTGTCAGTGGAAAAAAAGGTTATTCCAATTAAGATATTTCTGCATGTTTATTTCAAGTTTTTATTTTTTATGAGATGCATTTTCAAGACTTCGTAACAGGCAGTTCTTATCAGTGAAGTTCAGTTCCAGAAAGACACTCTCACTTGCCTTTTAGACAAGAAGTATTTTACATTGCTTGCAGAAATTCTGCTTTTTGTTTTCACACTCAAGCCCTTATATTCAAAATAATCTTACACTTTAAATGGATCAAACAGTGTAAAATTATTTTAGCTCTATGACTTCCATTCACCTTGTTTATGTATGTTTTGGAGAATAGTAGAGACAGTATAAGGACTACATTTATGGCACTTTTTTGTTCTTTTATGGAGCTTGACAGATTTAGTCGGTGTGGTTATTTACTCATGTGTTCAGTAGTAAATAATTAAAAAAATATTCCTTTAACATCTCTAACTGGACCTCTGTGTCGATGTCTGCATGCATATAATAAAGAGACTGAATACAACAGTGCTCAGATAATTTATTTTAATAATACAGAAATTACAAGTAAATAATGAATGTGAACTTTATTTTATTGTATTATGTATCACCAAGTACATTAATAATTATAAAAATTACAGAATTAAAATCATCTTAAGCATCTAACCTATACATACAAATATATAAACCTAGTTTAAATTGTACTTTTTTTAAATTGTAAAACAAGAAAAGAATCTTTTTCAATAGATGACTAATTGACTAAAACAACAGTTCCTGATGTGTCGTCGCACACACTCTCCGATGCTGATGTAACTTGACATTCCACCTCAACACCTTTAATAAACAAAAGTCTTAAAATCATTTTGCAATCAATATGTACCATATTTACTTAGTCGTTAGTCTTTGTAATTCTTTCAAGTCACATACTACATTTTTTCTCTATTAAAATACTGTTTCTCTTGGAAATATGTAACATTACAGAAGTATAATTGTGAATGGCATGTTATGTTGACTTCAATCAGAGCGAGATTCCATCACCTGAATATGAAAGCGACTCAATGTCAGTCTTACCCTCGAGATCATCTTTGAGCTGTTGAGCCACTGTCCTCAGTTCCTCTACAACATGTGGAAACTCTTCCTCAATCTCCTCAAAATGTTTCAATGATAAGGAGAAAAGGCTGCAGGCGGTCAGAGCAGAAACTGTGGCCAGCTGCCTTCCACCAAACAAGAAGCTGACCTCTGCAGAAACACATCGTCTTAAAACACTGAGCATGAGGCTGGTTGCACCATTCTGTTACTGATGTTTCAAAGATCATCTCAGTGACCACCATTTGTTTAGAACTGCAGACCTTGGTATCTCTCAATAATAAGATCACCTTTGAACTAATCACTGGCTCTGGGTCCAAATTGACCTACTTCCCTTCTGTACAGTAGGTGAAAAGAGTTGTATGTCTGAAATAATAGTATTAAAATATAAATATATATAGACTTGTCATAGCACTTGCATAATATTGTTCTTTTGTTGGTTTTGATTGCTTCTATTGTCATAATTTGTACGTCGCTTTGGATAAAAGTGTCTGCTAAATGACAATGTAAATGTATGTATATATATATATATATATATAAAAAACTACCCAAATGGCCGACAAGTTTCAGAGAGAAACTGTTGCACGCATACGGTGGACACTTCACAACATGTGGATGTATTATATTTAATCCCTAATACACACACACTACTATATTGAATGCACTTTTTAATGGTCACAAAATAATTACGTAGCCTAGATTTGTCAGGTTAATGGCATCAAAAGAAAGAAGAACGGTTTTGTTTGTAAGTGTTTACTAATCATGAGTGAATTTCTGATCATAATCATTAGATTTTTTTCCTCACAACAATCTAATATTGTTCTGTTAGCTCTTTCAGACAAAACCATCCCTTAGTGGCACATCAAACAGTTACTTTACATCTTATCGAACGGTTCAAGACCAGAACTGCAATGTGGACCATACTTCTCATCTGAATCATGCTACAGCTGGTTTCTCATACATCACCTCCAAAGTGGTCTCCATCGTACAGCTCCACTTGGAAAGATTCGTTCTTCACGAGCACATGTCCATGCTCGATGAAGAACATGTGGTCAGCTTTAGCGCCCTGATGAATGATGATGTCTTCTACTTGGAATAACTCGTACTCCAACTTCACCAAGATTGCTTCGGTGAATTCTCTGTCATGCTTTATGAACATGGAGCCTTTGCTCAGCAGGTTGGGACACATATCAGTCATAATATCCTTTGAAAGAGAAAACATAGCACTATTGAAATGAGTTATATATAAAAACTGATTATTTTGTTCTAACTCTGTCTTACTAAACAGGACACTGTGATTGGCTCCAGTGTGAGTGTGACACTGAGGTACATGTATGTTATCTTCACTGACCTTTGCTTATTTCTATGTTCATATGAATGAATTAAAAACCTTTCTCAGCCGTTTTGACACCAGATCAAGGATGTTCTTCTTGTCATACTGCCACTTGTACTGGGCAGTGGTGCGTTGGCGCAGAGCCCTGGGCAGCTTCTTGAACATTTTGGAGGATTGCAGCTGGCTGATCTGTAAAATGTATATGTCATGCTTTTATTTGATGAATACATTTCAGCTTAACTTTTAAACTCTTAAAAAATCACCTAAGTGCACCTTTTTCTTGTATTCATTGCCAGTCGCAGACATGCTCCCGACTGTTGAGATCAAGCAGGTGATAAGAGCAAAACACATTATACATCCAACCACCATGCTCACAACAGCCGTCCACCGTTCTGCCATACCTGAAATCAGTTTATCTCATTGGAAACTACATTTTTGCATCTTATTCAGGGGTGTTTGCTCATGCAAAACCTGATGCCACAATGCTAAAGTACCAGGGAATCTGTTGCTATTTTCTTTTCATCTGGCATATGAAAACTGTAAGTTTGGTCACTTCAAAGTTTAATACTTTGGGCCACAGGTTTTGAAAAATCCCTAATCCTGACAGTAAAAATGGTGCTTGCGTTAGCAAATACCACAATTAAAGTTTTTAATCTGCACCAAAACACAACAAACAATCTTTTCTCAAAATTGCTGAATGTCGAAAGAATGTGTGATGTACGTGTTGGTGATTGAATAGAATTAGTTGAAATCCAGGCCAGTTGAGAGAAAGCTCTGAAGGAAGA
The DNA here is from genome assembly GCA_023376895.1 of Aspiorhynchus laticeps. Classification (NCBI taxonomy): domain Eukaryota; kingdom Metazoa; phylum Chordata; class Actinopteri; order Cypriniformes; family Cyprinidae; genus Aspiorhynchus; species Aspiorhynchus laticeps. The sequence continues at coordinate 3,409,139 of CM041798.1, read as the reverse complement.
ATAGGAGTATTTTATCCCGATCGAGGTATTCTGCAAAACATAAAAGAAAAGAGGAACAAATGTTAAGCGTCACATCAATAAATGCCTGCATTCACCATACAAATTGAGACATACCTTGATATTCTCTTGCATGACCCAGCAGTCGTCAGGAAACTCCCCCAGTAGAGATATGAAGTACTGAATACACGTGTTCCAGTGCCAAACGAGGATTATCAACACGAACATGAAAAAAACCCTGAAAAACCTCTTGGCTTCTTCAAGCTGAATGTCAGAGACCTAGAAGGACCGATAACATAAAGTCAGAACAGAAGGTTCTCATTAGAACTGTAAGGGTGCACAAAATACAACCTGATGATTGCTGGTTTAAACTGCTACAAAAAATGATATCTACTGTATTGAACTATGAGATTGTCAACTAGAGTGAAGTCAAAAATCCTTTCACTGAATATTTAAATATCTTCGAAAATCACAGACTGTCATCTTATTAAAACTATTTTAGGCTGTATGAGGTTCTTGAGTTGCTGTAGGATTTTTGGAGAAGTTTTTGATATTTACTTAGAGGTTTTTCAGATCATTGGTTTAGTTTCAGGGATTCCTTAAATCCTCAGATCATAGATGACTTTCAGAAAAAGAATGAAAAAGTCATTTGTATAACTTTTCATATAACAACAGCCTGAAAAAAAAAATGTTTTCCTATTTTTATTTAGTTGTCAAGTGAATTTTAGTTATAGCACTTTACATCGCTTTAATAATAATATCTTAAATTTCATGTAATAAGCACTTTTTAAAAAAAAACTTGAGTGAAACTGAAACTTACACTTTCCAATTCAAAGCAGAATCTCAGAAGCTTCGGCACACGGAGTAAACGGATCATACTGAAAATCCTGGCAAACATGAGAATCCGCACCAGCTTCGAAGCCATCAGTACATCAGTGTCAGCGTGATAATAGTACTCCTGTCACAAATTACACATGCTTTCATTGTGAGAAGTTAAATAAAGCATCTTTACAATTTGACCAGTGTGAGCGATATTAACTTTATTAATGAAACATACCACAATAATAATGATAATGTCAACCGGAAAGGCAGCTACCATATCAGGAGCAAACCAACTTTTGAAATAATCGTTTCTTATTAATTTTGGTTCCAGGATGGCCTAGACAGAAACAAGACTGTGTTGTATTCATTTTTAAGAGTCAACAATATTTTAGAAAGGCAAAGCAATTAATAATTCATATTACACTATAAAAGACAATGAGGACACATTCCTACCTGACCGTCTTCACTGAAAATACCCATTTGAAAATTAAGGCCAACATCAAGGAAAAACATGACGTCTGAGAATACATTGAAGATCACCCAGTATTTGTGGTTACTACCTTGCATATCTTCAGAAAATGCCATGTCTAGAGGAATCGTTATAAGGTTCACGAATGTTAAGATCACCATAAACAAAAGATAGTAATGCCTGTAAGACAGAAAAAAAAGCATTTTTACAGATCACTGTGATGGCATTAATAAAACACTGACATACATGCTCAACAAGGTATTTATTTATTTATTTGTGATAATGCCATCACCATGCAAATACTACATGAATGTTAGTAGCCTACCATATATAAAAGTATCATTAGTAGCAATTTTGGTCAGTATTTATATACATTATAAACATTTATTTACAACATTTATATGCATTATAAAAGTATTAAGTTCAATTGCAAGTGTGACATTTTTAATTTAATCATAACATTTTACATTATTTACATTTAAATTGAATTACATTTATTAAAAATACAAACGTAACATGTATTTAAATTGCAGTTTTATTATGATATTACAAACATATTTGGTCAGTGTTAGCGTTATGTTATGAATGCTAACTGTTAATAACCTTTAGAGATAAAAACAGACGGTTTTTTGACAGCCTATCAAGAACAAGATCACACTTCTAATTAGCATATATGCTAAATAATCTGAAAGTGATTGAGTTTTATTAAGAAGTGAAGTGAACAATGACACGATACTAGTTTACACGAGGAAGACTAGTTGAGTCTGTTATTATTTACCTGACGCGACTCCGGGGGTGAATCACCCATCTGTAGGTTTCAACTTCCTTGTTCTCTCCATTTCCTACGGCTTGCCATATATTTCTGTTTTCTTCAGGATACACCGTTAACGTTAGCTTTCCTGTTAGGGCATCTTTAAGGCCCGAAAATCGTGTTTTTCCCGAGCCACTTGAGCTATTTCCACTCATCTCGACCGAGCCGCTCATCAGCAGACCGCAGATACGGTTATTTCGTTATATTCCTTATTTATGTTCAAATGTTAGCGAATCAGCGCGTGACAGTTGAGCGGTGATGACAATCTAGGTTTTAATTAATTACTTTATTTTTTACTTTTAACTTCTTCATTTGTTCATTTGATTGGACCGATTAAAATGTTGCTGTATTTATGAAGAAATTGTAAAGACATGAAACAATAATAGTTGTAACTACAAGAGACATCTGTGTGGGCAGATTTCACTCATTTAACCACAGACACGTAAGTAAAATGGAGATTTTAAAAAAACATATTTATATGAATTATCCTAGGCCTAATGTGTTTATTATTGTGTTTTTTAAAAAGTTATTTTGAAAGTTTTAATAAAACAAATTGTATGGAGTTTGACCCTTTAGCCTACCTTTTTTTAATATTTCCCCTCAGGTTAGAGCCATATTTAATTTCTAAATGGGATAAAAACAAGGCTGATTGTTCAGCTGACGAAATGTCTTTCTAAAATGAACTTTTAGTAGATAAAATAAAACGGTTAATAAAACCATTTAAAGAGTCCGTAAAACAGTTTTGTAAATTGTGAAAATGATGTGAAGTAGGACATTCAGTGCGTGCCATTGTAAAGACTTTGTCTGTCCCTCACAGTCCTCGTTTTCATGTTAGATTCAATATGGTATGGCAATCCGTTTTAGCTTAAAATGTTCCCAGCGTTACTCTTCGTGATTGCATCTTAAAGGGATAGTTCACCCAAAAATGAAAATTCTGTCATCATTTACTCACCCTCAAGTAGTTCCAAACCTGTATGAATGTGTTTGTTCTGCTGAACACAAAGGAAGATATTCTGAAGAATGTGGGAAACAGAGCAGTTCTGGGGCACCATTGACTTCCGTAGTATTTTTTTTCCTACTATGGAAGTCAATGGTGCCCCAAAACAGCCTGGTTACAAACTTTTTTCAAAATATATTTAAAAAAAAAAAAAGATATTTTATATTACATAAAATATGATCTAATTGAATTGTAACGAAGGCCAGTTTACACCAAAGACGATAACTTCTGATTTTTTTTCCAGCTGATGAATAATAAAAACATTGACACCCAATCAGAATCAATCCAAACTTGATAAATTAAAGCGGCAGACGTGTGTGCACTTATGATAAACAGACGATATCGTCCACTAGTGTGGACAGTAATATAGTTATCGTTCTTGGTGTGAATTGGCCTTAACGCTGTTAAGCTAAAACAGCTTGCCATAATATGACGTCTAACCTGACAACGGTCTATTCCCTCTGATTTCTTTATGTACACACACATACTCCTGTAGGTCTATCAGATCCACTATTCTGTCATCTTCTGTAAGAGAAAGACAACCACCTTGTCAAAGCCTAACGGCTAATATAGGCTCATGTTTGAGTTTCTAAAGTGTTCTGCTCATGAATATGATCAATGATGCTGCTGCTTCTCCTCCACGCTGTTCAAGCCAAACAAATAATGATATTCTGCGGTAGTTTGATCCTGGAACTGTGCCACAGGAATCATTTGTCATTGTCAGTTTAAAGGTATCAGGAGTCATAACGGAAAACTCCCAATCCCAATAATCAATCATGACTGTAATGGTCTGTGATAGACAAATGAGAGCAGCCCATCTGCTGGAAAGACATCATGTGTAGAATGACATAATCTAAATTTTAGGCCCCTGATACAATTTTTAAATAGACCATAAAACTGATTTCAGATCAGGCTTGAAATGCAACTACTTCGTGTGATTTTCTGAAGTTGTACTGAGTTTTTTTACAGGCATCATCCAAATCACTGCAAATCTTAAAGGAATAGTTCACCCCAAAATAAAAAATGTAAAGTGATAAGCGGCGTGTTTTAAGAAACAAATCTGTCATTATGACGTTTTAACTTCAAACCATTGCTTCTTGCCAAATTACGAATCCATAATCTATAATAACGCTTCCTCCAGTGAAAAAGTCCACCATCTGTTGTCAACTTACATCAAAATCCAGCCACATATTTGTTTTTAGCTTGTAAACAGTGCTTGATCTGTGCAGATTTCTCTCCTCATTCAGACAAGATGACGACTTCACTGGAAAAAGCAAGAGGGGACTTTACCCGTGAGTATTTTAGCCAGAAACAACGGTTTGAAGTTAAAAAGACTTGATGATGGATTTGAAGCTTTTTACTTCTCAAGATGTTAACTGATGGACTGGAGTGGTGTGGATTACTTGTGGATTATTGTGATGTTTTTATCAGCTGTTTGGACTCTCATTCTGACGGCACCCATTCACTGCAGAGCATCCATTGCTGAGACAGTGATGCAATGCTACATTTCTAATGAAGAAACGAATGGTCTGAGGTGAGTACATTTACATTATTTACCTGACGCTTTTATCCAAAGCGACTTACAAATGAGGACAATGGAAGCAATCAAAATCAACAGAGTAATGATATGCAAGTGCTATAACAAGTCTCAATGCAGTACATGTAGCAAGTTTTTATTTATTTTATTATATAATAAAAAGAAAACGGATAGAATAGAGCAAGCTAGTGTTAAAGGCCTTTTTTGCTTTTGTTAATTGTATAATAAATAAAAATAAAATATAATATAAAAAGATTAGAAAAGCTAGTGTTAGTTTTTTTTTAAGTACATTTTTTGAGTAAATTTTCATTTTTGGGTGAACTGTTCCTTTAAAGTATGATCTTAAGTACTATCAATAATTATGCATATAATGCTGAGGTGTACTCATATTTGGAGGTTTGCTAAAATCATTAAATCTAAGGCATAAGGATTAGTCATGCTTTCTTTTGCAAACACCACTAACAAATACTTTTGAGTTGTAAGTGTTTCGAGTAGCCAGTAGATGATGCCATTGAGCCTTTTTGTTGTGTGTGTGTGGCAGTGACTGATGGAGCATCTTTCTATTAATGCTATTCCATAGACAGAAAATAACTCATTGGGAATGATTATGCAAAATAAACAAACATGGAAATGAATAACAATTAACAAAGACCTTGCAAGATGCATTAATTAGCATCAAGCTTACAGACAGAAAAACTGAAAACAGCAATGGGGAATATTTTAACTCCAAAGATATGATTTAATTTAGCATTTAATTAAAAACTCAAATTTTGTTTTATTCTTGCCTGCTCTTCAAACATAGTATTGCTGCATTACTTGTGGGCTCCTGTGTTTATGGTTTTGTTTATGATTTTGTAAGCCATTTTAAACAAAAGCATCTACATAATGAATATGTGCAAGCTGATGATTATTTTGTCTTGTTCAAACAGCGCATACCGGCCTGTTCACGCTGGACTGGAGTGAGGACAGAAGCAATAATGAGCACGGTTTATCTCTGGAGTGACGGATGGACGCACTCTGAAAATGTGATCTGGGATTTCATATCGGAGGTAGAGAACATGAAGTCGAGTGCTGATCTGATCTGAAAGTCAGCAGGTTCACACGCTGCCTTCACACACTTAGAATATAAAACACAACCCGGATCCACGGCGACTCAAAAAACACATTCAACTTAAATCCAGCATGTTTTTTTGTGTCTTTGGATGATGTGTATGATTTCCTGAAAAAAAACATATATGGTATGCTCTAAACAACATCAGTGGTCATAAGTCATATAAAATGCATAAGCTGTTTCACATAAATATGTCACATTCTGCAAGTATAATGGGTTGCAAATGGCATCTCATGTTGACTTTATAGTGATGGAAGAAACAAAGTTTTTCGAAACTTTGAATCAATCAGTTGCGTTGCTCAATGATTTTTCGAATCATTTGAAATGCCACACAAACAAAAAATCAGCTCAAACATGCATAAAAACATCTTTTACAAACCAACTATGAAAGTGTAATTTGTTAAATGCAATTAACAAACCATCTAATAATACTGAAGAAGTGTCCGTATAATATGTTATTTATTTTATTAAATTGTGGTGCTTATTTTGGTTGTTTTACGGAGAACATGGTTAATCAGGCCAACAAGAACTACAACTCTTCCTTTTTAATATACAAATGTGTCATTACAATGTCTAAGATCCGAGATTAGGTAAAAAATATATGGTTCATGGGTCATCGCCACAGAGTGGCAAACCTTTGAAATTTCGAAATGGTTATGATGTAATGAAGCCTCAAATCACCTGACTTCGGCAGTTAAATTTATAATTAATTTTTAATTATAAGTTAAATGCACACTCTTAATTGCTGGTTCGAAAACGAATGGTTTCAAACCTTCACAAAGCAATATTTCACTACTTAAAGGTTAATGTCTCTGACTATAAAGTTTTGATGCAGGAGAATAGACTTTTGAATGCTGTGTATTTCGTTCTCTCCTGAAACGATCAAGGCATCTCTAATACCTTAAACTCTGTGTACAGCAGCATGTGATTGCATTTGTAGCCTGTATCGAGTGTTTGGGATTAGATGACCCTGCTGAGACGGATAGAGGGAACATTGTGAACTCTCTGCTAGGAATCTACTTGCCAAATCAACGACAGCTGCCTGGCTGCACCTTCAGCTGATAACACACAGTCAGTGTTTCACTGTGACGCCAACATTACAAAAATATAAGTGCTGCTGCAGTGTAAGTCTGACAATGTTTTCCAGCACCACTAATGAATGTGAGTTAATTGCATGACTGATAATTGGATAATGGTAACAGAAAAGCTTTAAAGCTTTTAAATTTCTGGATGTCTTGAGTCGTTGATTGTTTCCCAGCAGCCTCCGTTCATATATATACAGGTGTGAGATGGGCATTAGGTTCTTGTCCAGACTGTGAGATTGTGTTTTTCTCTTCTACATCAACTGCTTGCATTCAATTCCTTCATCCAATCACTAAGCTCTGAGTTTCAGGGGACACAATTTCCTCTCTTAAAATGTCAATTCCAGTATTCTCGGATGCGTCTGGTTTACTCTGTTTGACCTTCAGGGATGCCGCTGGCTTTTTTAAAGTTTTTAAATATCTGTGCTGACATTTTCCTCCAGCGTTACGTCCCTTCAGGCACTGATGTGGTTTACTGATCTCTCTCTCTTAGCATAGACTGACAAACCACTGGAAGAAAATTTCCATAATGTTGCTCTTTAAGGAGCAGTTCACCCAAATACATTTACTCAACGTCATGAAACCTGTACGACTTCCAGGCTTTCCAGAACTGACAAAAGTATCTTGATTTTTGAGTGCAGCTGACAGAAAACAAGAATCCTATAACTAAAGTAGCTGATTTAACAAAGAAAACCCAAAGACTTAAACCTGAACTTATTAAAAACTTCAACACTATCTCTTAATGCTTTGCAAGCACTTTTATTTCCTTTGGGAAATGCAGATATATTTGGAGTGGGCCTCCCTTGTTGGGTTTCAGTTTCTGGACAGTTTCTTGGCTCTGCTATTTTCTCTTCCACCCGCTGTAGCGAGTTTTATTGAATTTGGCTTACAGAAGAGCAAAAAAGAGCATTATTACCCTCTCTCATTTGTTACTCCAGGACCTCTCATTCTGGCTCATTCATCATCATTGAAATCCAAAACTGATATTTGGCAGGAGAGCCGAGCCGTCTGAAGAGTTTACTTGTTAGCTGTTATTTAACAGAAGCTTTTCATCACAAAAAAGAGGAGTTCTATGATTCATGGTCTTGCTTAAGAGCACAGTGGGTTCAGATAATCATATTACAGGTACATGATGAAGTTGGGAAACATTTTAGACTCACTTATGCTCATCACCTCCTGCATCTTATGTGTTTTTATCTTGAATCAAGGCCTGATGATATATTATTCCTATTCTAGTGTAGCCAAACCTTTGACTTTGGGTCCAGCTTTTGGACGCAGTTTTGTTTTCAAGCGCTGTTTAGGAGCAGATTTATCTGAAATGCCATTATAGCAGACGGGTGTGGAAAATCAAATATAGATGTGGTAGTAATATAAAAAAACTTTAAAATATTAGGAAATTTGATTAAAAAAAATGTCCCATCCAAAATGAATAATATGCTTCCACTAAATAATAAGAGGAAAAGTCAAGTCGTTTAACATGAACAGAGAAACAAATATAACACATGTAAAACTCTAAATATGTAGTATATGTATATGATATTGTATGGTAATTAATATATATATATTAGTGGCTCAAAACCTTTCATTAAATTTGTCCTAAAACCAAAATGTGTTTTTGTCTAAGGACTACTTTGATGAACTTTTTTGATCGACTTCAAATGTTGACTTCTGTATATAGAATATAAATATAAAGCTACATATGTATATGTAGTATAAGACATATCATACATTAATAAATATAAAATTATATAATTATTATTGCCGGGCAACCATTAATCACGATTAATCGCATCCAAAATAAAAGTTTTTTGTTATATATATAATATATATCTGTGTGTACGGTGTATATTCATTATGTGTATATATATATATATATATAAGACACACACACATACAGTATATATTTTGAAAATATTTAAATGTATATATTTATATTCATAAAGTTTATATTATATATAAATAGGTTTAATATATAAACACATCATATTTTTCTTAAATATATACATGTATGTGTGTGTATTGATATATACATAATAAATATACAATAAATATACACATATGCTATGTACACAAAACATTTATTTTGGATGAGATTAATCGTTTCCCAGCACTAATAATTATATATAAAATATTATATAATAAAATATAATTTAGTTTTTTCTATAATTAGTTATATATATATGTATATATATATATATATATATATATATATATATATTATATATATATATATATATATATATATATATATGGTTGGTGTGTGTTTTAACATGTATGTGTATTTTTTTAACATGCACTGAATTTAATATTTTATATTAGCTGTTATTTAGCAGTTATATGTTATTTATATGTGCTGTAAATGTATTAAACATATTTATATATATTTATATATATATATATTTTTTTATACTTTTAGAGTTTAAAATAGTTAGTGTAACTTATTTTGATAGATTTCTCCCCTCACAATGAACCCAAAAACAGCATGTCATCCCTGTTGTGCTCTTTCCGTGTGGATTTTGTCTCTCTCCCTCTCTCAGGAATCAGTGCTGTTCTCTAGCATTAGTTCCACCTGTTTAGAGTTGTGTCTGAAGCATAACGACCTGTTTTCTCTTCTAAAAACTCATAAATAATTGCATTCAACAGGGATGTTTTCACTGAGATGGAAAGGATTGGCTGTTTTGCACTGGAAAATGGATTCACGGCATTCTTATTTTTATATAGTCTGTTTGCATGGTGTAAAACTCATCCTAGATAAATAGAGAGCAAATGTGATTCATAAGGCATTTGCGCTTCATGTATATCGTGACAGACATTTAATGAACTTAATATCGCACTAACTTATCATATATCTGAAGTGAGCTGGCAAACACATCACGACACCTGCTATTTCTCAACTTCCAGCTTGTATACGCCATTAGGATGACCGTATGGCCGTGTCCATTAGCTAAATGCATTCATAGTTATTAAATGAGCTCCAGATACATTAATTTTACTGCTATAGAGTTCAGTTAAATTAACTGGGTATCATTATTTTTTACTCATATGGTGCTTGCCTGTTCCTCACAGACTAATAATTCATCTGTATTTCACAGGACTATTGCCACTGCTGCTTTTAAAAGAATAATTTGATGTCTTTTGTGTTTGATAATTATGTACTAATGATCTTTCAGATTGAAGAGAACTGTCTGGTAGTTTGAGCTCATAAGCCAGTGGATGAACAATAGCATCTAAACCTCTCAGGACGGGCTTCATTTGCACAGCTGAGACTCGAAGCTGTTGTAAGGAGCTTTAAGGGGACTCGGGGGTAAAGATGTCATGTGACAGGTATTAGATACAGTATAGCTGTATAGGTCCTGACATCAGGGGTCATTAAAGGAGGATGATGGACAGAGGAAATGGAGTGGAGAAAGGGCAGGTGGAGATTCTGCTGCTGTCAGTTCATCCTTAAAACTAAAAAGACTGCACATCCCTAGAGACCGGGCCTGCAGCGATGCACACGCTCACTAAATGAGCTGAAATACTACAGCTGTAAACTCACTACAGAGACGGATCGAGAAGATGTTTTACTATTACCTCAGACCTGCAGGAGAGAAGAGAGTGATTGAGGTGGAAGATCGAATCAATTCTGTGCATTGTTCATTAAGATACTTTGCTGCTTGTTTTCGATTTTTCTTAACACTTTTGTTCACAATAGCATACAGCTTCTCTTGCTGTTTTGTTGCATGCATACTGTGCACAGTAAGAAGATTTTTTTTGCATGAATGCAGTACCCACATGAACAGCTATGTTTGCAATAACATGCGATCATACTCTGAAAAAAAAAATCATATGGTTAAAATATTAAGAATATGTAGTTTGCTATTCTGAATGCAACCCATGTGATGTATATGCCAGAAATATCAGTATTTTATACACACACACATATATATACACACACACACACACACACATTTTTTTTCTGTGAATTCTGGGGACTTTCCATAGACTTCTATTACTTTAATACTGATATATATATATATATATATATATATATATATATATATATATATATATATATATATGTATATATCCAGATGGTGTAAGTAATGACACCAACCAGCAGGGACTCCAGGGGTCTCCAATAGTGATGCGCGGGTCGTCTCATAACCCGCGGACCCCGCGGGTTGGGGCGGGTCAAGAAATTGTCACTTTATTTGCGGGGCGGGTTGGGGCGGGTCATTAAAAAAAAATAAAAGATCCATGTATGTTGCGTGCAATTCCCTATAGCCAATATTAAATATTTGGGAATACCTATTTTCATATTTTATTAGGTTATTTGATAAGGTTACAATACGAAGGCCTACGTAGCAACGTAACTTGCTTGATGTCCCCAAACCTTTGGCGTCACGTGACACGTCACGAAAGCGCCAAGCAGCTCCGTATCCCAGGCACAAGCGCATCAAGCGAGCGCGCATTCAGCTCTGCTGGCCGGGTGCTGGAGTCTAGGTGAAATACAGTGGATGCACAGCGAACGTAAAAAAGCTAAATGAACATTTCCGTGTGTTAAATAAAACAAAAGTTCAGTGGTTATGTAGCGTAGGCTGTAAACTGTAGGCCTATACAAATCTGAAATAAAAAAATGTTTAGCCTATTAGATGAATACAAACGCTGCTTTGTAAATGTTGAAAATGTTTATCATTATCTTGTTATTAATATGACCTGATTTATGGTTCATATTCATAATCGTATGTTGTTGCCAGTTTACAGGGCGATGTTTCCAAGCACTTTCAGGCTGAAATAAAGGCTGTTTTCAATTACATTACAATGCCTAGTATGTCTATTTAATGGTCGCGGGTGCGGGGCGGGGGGGGGGTTGTAAAAATAGATACAGTGGTGCGGGGCGGGCCGAATAATTTCATAAAAGCGGGTCCCGCGGGTTGGAAAAAAACCCGACCCGCGCATCACTAGTCTCCAACCCTGCTCCTGGAGAGCTACCATCCTGCAGATTTCAGCTCCAACCCCAATCAAACACACCTGAAGCAGCTAATCAAGGTGTTCAGGGCTACTTGATAATTACAGACAGGTGTGTTGCAGCAGGGGTGGAACTGAAGTCTGCAGGACGGGAGCTCTCCAGGAGCAGGGTTGGAGATCCCTGAACTAGACCATGCCAGCCAGCCAAACCTGCTGCTTTTAGCTTTAATAATGAATGATGATTTTGATTGGTGAATGCATTTGATCTTGTCCAATGAGAAGTGTTCCTCAAATCACATGATCAGTTGGCCTTGATCCACCTGCACTTTTGATGTGTTTTAAGCTTGTTTACCATCTAATCGTTTCAATCTCAAATGTGATTTTCTGAGAAACTTTTATTTCAGAAACAGAACAGACTCAAGCTGTTGTTTTTCCCCTGAAGCTGTGAGACTGCTGCATTTTTTATAAATGCCAGTGAGACACTATTCTCCAAAGAAAACAAGCATTAATGTTATGCTGTCTCACCTCAAAAAGAAACGCTGGAGAGTGAAAATGGCTTGATCTGGACCTTGAGCTGCATCTGAAAAACAAATGAACCCTTTAGTTTTCAAATGGACTGAATCTGATGAACAAGAAACCTGATCAGTGTGGATTGCACACACTGCATTGCTCCTGTTTCACAAGACAACCGTCGAATGACGTCATTTCAGACCATGTGAGTGTTTCCCTTGACTTCTTGTGACATGTTACTGCTTTCATGCATCCTAGATGGCTTTATCCCCAAACGCAGAGCACATTTATCACTCATTAGGCAGCAGTGTGTGTTCCTGTCTCTGCTGACCCTGACAGTTATACAGCCCCTGTTTCTCTCGGGTCATAAATCGCACATGAAGCGTTATAATCTTATATTTGATGTCAGAAATGAGACTATTGAGTGATAAGCTGTGGCCTGTAAACGTATCTTGCTTGTAACGTCTATCAAAGCCAGACAGTTGAACTATCTTAAAGGAACGTGCCTTGTTCAATGCAAGTTGAGCTCTTTTGGCTGCTTTTGACAAAATGTTAAACTACCACAGTCAATTATTTTGACTTGTACCTTTAAAAAAAGCAAAAACAGTATTGCAGTTGGATTTGTGACTACTACAATTAAAGTACATGGTGAAATAATGTACAATACACAGTTTTCACTGTAAACGTGCATTATGCATGACACTTTAAAACCACTATTGTAAAATCACTAGTCTGCATGATCAAATATTACTCCTTTCATGACCGTGTAAAGCTGGCAAACAGGGAAACTATCATGTGACGTGCAAAGATATCCGAAATTTATGTATATATGTAGTGTATATAAAATAACTGCTAAGTAACAGCTAATATATATAATATGTAAATATTTTAAAATTCAAAATATATTAAAAACTTGTTAAAAAGTGTGTATACACGCACTTAGTTACAAAAAATAAATGAATCCATTTATGCAGAAAATAAAATCAAAACAGGAATTATGTATGTTTATAAATCACAAATAACTGCTAAATAATAAGAGATAATATATAAAATACATCAATATTTTTAAATTGAAAATATATAAAGTACAAAAATGTAGATTTAATAATTTTGTATTTAATTGCTGTTTTAAATATTTAAAGTGAACTAGAAGTTAATCTAGATGATTTAGACAACTTTATAGCTCAAGCTTGAGTAAAACTATACATTTCTACTTTGAAATCCTCTAGTTGTGGGACCCTGTTTACTTCACCTGAACATGTTTACTGTGACTTTTACATTTTTAATTGAGTCATTTCTATTCAGATTATTCCAATGACAATAAATATTATGCTATAAATGCTGTCGATAGAGCTGATAGAACCTGAAATGTTCCCTTTACCAGCACAACATCTATGGTCACCCAGCTTCATCAGCTAGACCACCATCAAACCAGTATGGAAATTCATTGTGGTCTAATCTGGTCTGTTCAGCTGGGTTAGTGCAGCAGATGCTCAGTCTGATTGACGTGATTTGAACACGATTAATCATGGCTGTATGTTCTTTAGCTACAGATGACTGTGGTAATCTGCTAGAAACATTACATCAGTATTCATTAAAGCAGGGTTGTGTGTTTCTGTATGCGCTCCAGCTGATTAATGCTTAAGAATCTGGCTTTTTAAAACAAATTGCAGACTAGAAATCCAATTGAAACTAGTACTGGGTTGGAACGTGGCAGCTCATCCTGAATCAGTAATAAACCTGGTTGGTTTTTGGTTGGTGGATGAGCTACCATCTTAAGCTGGATTTCTAGAAGGGTTTAGTGTCCTGAAGCAAACTGTGCTGTCTCTCAGATGCTTACAGTGACAAACATCTGCTTCAACTACAGAACCAAATCCAGTCCTGACATTCAGTTTTGAGCACTTCTGAGTGATCATGCATCAGCTTTGATGTGATTTTAGAGATACATTTTTAGAAAAGTGCCCTGGTGGTTTGTGCCCCAAACCAGAAATCCATAACACTTTGTAAGGAAACTAGATTATTTCACTTGAGTAAGTGTGAGTTGCTCACGCATGCACAATAAGCTGAAAGTGTTTGGAATAGTTTTATACCATGTTGCTTTGTAGCTTCTGGGATGTTCTGAGAGGTTGCTAGAGTTGCTAATGTGTTCTAAATGGTTTTTAACCGTGTTATGTGGTTGTTAGGGGGTTAGGAGTGTTTTTAGGATGATATGCAGTTGCCATGCTCAGTGGGGTGTGTTTATGAGTGGTTGACCTCCGTTATATTATTGTTGTCTCTAAATATGACTCATGTTTCTCCTAAGTCTGTAGGATCTTTGTCATTTTCATTGCCATTTTAAGGCACTTAAATTTTTTATTTTTTCCCAAGTTACTTTTTTTTTTCTGCCAAATTCTGTTTTTATCCATATTCTGCTCTGTCTCAGGATGGATGAGCAGTAGATTTCTGATGTAGGGAGGCAGGTGTAGCGGTCAGTAAGTGTCCAGTCCTGCATGTCACTCAGAGCAGTAATTGAGCCTCTAGAGAGCTACAGATCATTTCATGTACAGAAACACACTGACCCTCGTGCTTGTGTGGATATTGTGCACACGCTGTGGTTTAATGCTTGCTTTGTTGCGTTTGATGTGCACAGATTGAATTCTGTATTTGATGTTTCTCTGCTCTCTCTCAGATGTCACTGCTGCAATAATCCTGTGTCAGTAATCCTGAGTCCATATATGCATGATACATCAACACACAAGACAAGTAATCTGTGTGTGTGTGTGCGCGTATGGAATAGTACAAGCTTCTCATCTCACATACTGTACAGAAATCTGAGAGCACTAGTGAAAATGTTTTTCTAAGAAAAAACTTTCTTCATGTATTTTCAGCATAACAATTTGAGGGAAAAATGGAAAGTCTTCTATATGTCTTTTAAACAGTTTTTTTTTGTGTGTGGTTAACATTACCACATTTTCCGTCTCTAAATGCTTTCACATGCAAAATCAGGATCGTTTTGATTTCTAGGAAAAGTAATCTGCTTTTGTGCTGGCCAGCAGGTGTCAGTCGAGTCCTTGTGAATCTGAACGAGCCGTGTCCTCAGATCCTGGATGTTTCTACAGAGACACAGACACTACCTTCAGATTCTGTTCTTTAGCAGCTGCTTTTGTCATCCAGAGCACAGTTTTCCTCGAGTAACCCGTCCTGTGGTGATTCACTCAAGATCTCAGTGCTGAAAGAGAGCGGTGCTCTTGCTCATTTTCAACAAGCTTCATTAGATATCATTAGTAATTCATTAGCATTTGGGTTCTGAGATTACCTTCTTAAATCAAACTTATGATGCCATCTCACTGTATAGTTTTTGAGAGGGAGCTCAGACTTCTCTTTGCATTTCATTAATACATAATGTGGGTACTAAATAAAAATGAGCTTAATAAAATGCATTTACATGATGCACAATGTTATAGGATGAGCACAGCAGTAAATGTGCCATGGTCTGGTCAGTTTTTGCCTGGATTGTATGAACTAATATAACCACAAAGAACAACCTGAAATCAGCTACGTTTTTGAGAGCAGGGTTATTAGTTAACTAAAACATGCATAAAAAAGATGTGACAATAAATAAATAAATGTTTGTTACCGTTCCTGTGGCTCAGTGGTAGAGCATTGCGTTAGCAGCGCAAAAGGTTGTGGGTTCGATTCCTAGGGAACACACATAGTGATAAAACATGTATAGCCTGAATGCACTGTAAGTCTCTTTGGATAAAAGCGTCTGCTAAATGCATAAATGTAAATGTACCATATATATATATATATATATATATATATATATATATATATATATATATATATATATATATATATATATATATATATATATATATATATATATATATATATATATATATATATATATATATATGTATATATATATACTGTATATGAGAGAGAGAGAGAAATAAATGTATTGTATAAAATGAATTAAATTGAAAAAAAAAATACATAGACATAAACACTACTAAAAATCACAAAAACACAACAGAATTACTAAAACCTGAATTAAATTTAAATGGAAAATGTAAAAAATTGTTCAAAATATTAATAAAAACTATGATAGCTATTATTATTATTATTATTAAAGTAACCCTGGTCTCCACGAGCATCTACTAACTAATAAATAAAGTCACACTGAAAGTGTGAAAAATGCAGAAATGTTATATGTATTTATTTTATTTTATTTAGTTTAGCTCAGATTGAGGAGATAGAAAATATCATTAGCTCAGCATTAAAATCATATTAATCAGTGTTGGGGAAAATAAACCACAGGTAGCTCATTGTTTGGCAAGTGAGTTTTACAGTAGTCAATTTTCTCTTTTGAAAAGTAGTCCTGCATACATCACTGGAAAATCAAGTTATGACATTTTGATAAAAAATTATAAGGTCAAAACTATTTAAAAAAAAATGAAACGTATGCAGGGATGAATCATTCACAATAAGATCAATAACATGCATTTAGAAAATGGATTAATTTCTTGCCAGCTTGAAAGAGAAAATGCTGTTCGCTGTGACACCGTGTGATTTGGACTAATGAGATTTCACAGAAATGGAAACCGAGTGGCGCACAAATTGTCCCTGTTCTTGTGACAGTGGTTTATAAGAGTAGACCTGACAGCGATTAAACTGCTGGAGTCTCTACTGCTGGTTTCTGTGTGATCAGAATCACAGTCTGCGCTCTCATTGGCTGTCGCTGCTCATTTGCATAGTCCTGCTCTTCAGTAGTCGCCTCGCTCCTGTTGCAGAAAAACACGACTGACGATGACAATGAGTTACTGCACATCACTGTCACTCCTTCAGAGGCTTTTATCATGTTTCCTGGTTAGGGTGTTCACACTGACCCTGATAAAGCAGAACTCACTCATTTTCATTAAGAGTTTGAGGTGACCGGAGTGTCAGAGATACATGACGACGCAGTAATGACCAATGCACTGTAAAAAATGATTGTTTAGAGCTGTAATAAAACAAAGATTGCAATGGAAAGTACTATTGCAGTTTGTCTTGAAAAGTTCATGTTTAACTCAATGTGTTACTTGTTTCTTTATAATTGTAAAATTTGTTAGCAATTTGAGTGAAAATTGTTTCTACACCATTTTTTTTTTTCAGTCTGGGAATGTAGATAGTTTGGCTCATGTGATCCTCAGTATTATTTTAATATTGTATTTTATATACTATTATAGTAGTTATTTATATTAACATTATATCGCTAAACTTTTTAGGAAATCAATCTCTAAATCGCCATAAAGATTCATCACTATCCATTGTTATTTTAGTATTAAGATATTATTTTACTGAAAAAAAAGTTTTGTATTTTCAATGTTTTTATTTTTATTTTAAATTATCATTTTAATTTTAGTTTTATGTTTTAGTGATTTTATTATGTGCTTCTGTATTGTTTAATTATATTATATTATATAAACTATATTATGTTATATAACATATTTGCATTTATTATATTATTAAACTTATTTTATTTCTGTCAGTTGCCAAAGCAACATTTCAAATTTTCATTGCTGTTATTTGCTCAGCTGTTCTTCCTTCGTTTAGCTTCTTCAGGAGTGTGATAGTGATCGGTCGGGACGCATCGGCCAGAAAGACAATAGATTTATATACGCAGCGGTGTTTCTAACAGATCGGATGTCTGCGCTGTAGAGCTCTCATATAGAGAGAGAAATGATCTGAAAGAGAGGTGAAAGGTTTAGGGATTTCAAAGTCTACATAAACTCTCTGTGACTCCATACATTGACACACATCACAGTAAACCTCTTGATAGTTCAGTCAGCTTCATGTGACATGTTTTGATGGAATCGCTTCATGTGAATGTCATGCATTTATGCAGAACGTTTCAGCTTCTTTACAGTTAAAAGTCTGGAAAGAAAGCTGTGAAACAGAGGCGAACTCACTAACAAACACAGACTCAAAAGACCCGTTTAAAGCTCTTTTAGTGGTGCAAAAATCACCCGCTTCTCCTTTAAAGAGTTTCCTGTTGGATGGATGTCGTCGCTGCTCAGCTTCCTGTGACAGTGAAACTCTGTTTGATTGATTCTCTTGACAGCTGAGTCTGTGAAGCTGTCAGATCAATTATCTGTCGTTTGGTTAAAGATGCTGGTGGGACGAGTCGTTCAGCTTCTGCAGGGGCTTGAGTTCAATGTCAGAAGGGTGATATATTGATATTCACCATTTTTTGTGATCTGTATTGATGATTTGGATATTAATTAATATGGCACAGGAAGCTATACAGATAGCATGCACAAAATCAGGGTTATTCTCAGGAAACTACAGTACATGTCTTTTTTTTATTATTATTTTTTATTAATGTTTGGGTGTAATAAATTTTAGATAAAACTAATCAAAATTAGTTTTACTTAATTTATTTCCAGGTAATAATTTTAGTGCATCAATTCTAGATTTTTTTTTTTCTTTTTTTTTTTTTTTGAGTAATTTTGGTATGTGCTTTTGTCATGTTGTTTTTTTTTTTTTTTTTTTTTTAATGACTATTTGGGTTAAATTAAATTTTATTTCTGTATTAGCTGTAGTTTTATTTATTTACAGTTAGTAATTTTCATGCATCAGTTCTGGTAAATTTTTCTCTGTTTTGGATTGTTCATTCTTATTTAACATTACTAATGCATTACATTATTTCAATCCCACGTTATTTAATTTAATACTTTTTAGTTTTCATTTCACTTTCTTTCTTTTTTTAGTTATGTGCTTTTGTCAAGTTTATTTATTTATATTTTCTAAATTACCATTTAGATGAAATTATTATTTTTTATTTCTGTATTAGATTTAGTTTAACTATTTCCAGTTAATGGTTTTAGTGAATCATCAACTTCAGTTTCAGTTTGTCACCAAAACATTTCAAATTTTTAAATTTCATCTAATATTCATCTAATTCTGGTCAAGTGCTCTGTTTGCATTGTTTGTAATGCATTGTAATTGTCTATAATGCATTTTATTTGTAATGTGCTTTTCCTAAACCCAAAGCACTACAGTAAAACTACAACACAAAAATACAAGAATTAATTAAAAACAAGCTTAAATAAAAGCGTTCTAATCAACTTTTTAAAGTGATCCAGAGTTGGTGTATTTCTGATATTAAAAGTAAGTGCATTCCATAATTTGGGGGCTTTGAATGAAAAAGCTCTTTCCCCACAGTCTTAAGTTTGCATGCAGGCTGATAAAGTAAAAGAGAACTGGAGAGAGTGAAAGGGAGTATATAAACCTAAAGGAGAGCAAGATACACTTGTGCAGTCCCATGACTGTTTATTCAAAGCCCCCCCCCCCAATTTCTAACATCAAACCCTATTATATCATAAGTATTCTGGGGTTGAAAATCAGTGCAAAAAAGTCTAATATTTGATTTCTAAGAAATAAATGAAGTCATAGAAACACACACAAATGGCCCCTGTTCCTCAGAATGAGAAACCAGTGCTGCTCTCAGCAGTAAAGAGAGACTGTACAGCTCTCAGTATCTCTCTGGTTTGTCAGATTCACAGACGCTCAGACTCTACCGAAGACAGCTGAAGTCGCTGGTCATTAGAGCACAGATCCACTCTGACCTCATGCACGTCTTCTCAGCTCTGTTTCTGAAATCTGCTGGCTTCTTTCAGCCAATGCATGTACTGTACAGATCCTGTTGGGTCTCTTCTGCTCCTCTGTTTCAGTGTAATTACTGCCCGCTCAAACTCTCACGTCAGCATTTCTGCAGAACCGTTTAACAAGCCACTGATAAATGGAACCAAACCCTGTCAAAGTCGTTCAGATGTAAATGTCCCGCCTGAGGCTCATACGGGTCACGGAGTTTAGACTTAAAAATCAGCTTTGGGTAAATGGCATCATTTATAAATGATCGAAATGCTTGAAGGTGTTTTTCTTTGAAGAGGAAATTTCCAGCGTAGATCAATCATGCTTTAAGGTGAAGAAAGAAAGAAAATAATGTTACAGTAAAACTAAACTTATTTTTTATGTCACATTGTAAATTGCTGATTCAATAAGAGTTTGTGTAGTTTAACCAAAATGACAATTCTGTCATTTACTCGCCTGCAAAACCTGGATGACTGACTTTCTTCTGTGGAACTCAACAAAAGATCATTTGGAGAATATTTACTCTGCTCATTCCATGCATTGAAAACATGAACTGATCATATCAAGCTGCAAAAAAGCACATTTGACCCGTGCACTTATATTCACAGATTTCTGAATTCATGCAGCTTTGTGTGAGAAACGTCTCTGTTACGTATGTAACCCTCGTTCCCTGAAGGAGGGAACAGAGACGTACGCTGAACGTGACCGACTGAAAGGGAACTGCGAATTAAGTTGTGATCGGTTTTAATGTGGTAAATTTGAACATCTGCAAGTGATATTTGCATTGATTTACTTTTTAGTAATTTTATGTTCTTGCTACTTCTATTTTTAAAAATACTACTCTTTACACTCTTAAAAAATACTGGGTTGCTTCAACCCAACTTTGGGTCAAATATGGACTAACCAAACATTTGGGTTAAAAATTGAATGTAAAAATGTAACCCAACAGCTGGGTTAGTCCATATTTGACCCAAAGTTGGGTTGAAGCAACCCAGTATTTTTTAGTGTAGTTTTAAGTTCAACATTTTTTCATCTAATGTTTATTTCAGATTTAAGTTGAGAAAAAATGTGAATTAGCTTTTTTATATTTCTGTTAATTTTATTTATTTTTTATTTTATTGTTTTATTATTTTAATATTACTATATAGGTTTCCTTTTTTTTTTTTTTTTATTTCAGCTTTAGTTTTTATTTCTTAAATTTTTTCAGATTTGGCTTTTATTAATTTTCCAGTTAGTACTTCATTGCAATTTTGCAGTGATTTACTGCTGTAACCTCAAGAGAACTGTCAGTGTAGAAAGTGTACTATTATCATTAACCATCAAATGCCCATTACAGGAGGATTATATAGGAATACAGGAGGATTCTGTCCACTAAAGAACAAGTTCCCTTGATTTCCAGCTGTTAAAGTGCTTCAGAAAGCTACTAGTATTTGACTGTAAGTTGAGCTCAGGTAGAGCGCAGTGCACTGACGCTGAATCTCCCGAGCGCTCGTGTGTAAATGCATTCGTGCATAGCTACCTGTGTGTGTACAATGAAGTCTTGGTCTTTAATTCGTGGCTCAGACTGGAAGTTTAATGAAAGGCCTGTCAGTCGGGTGGCCGTCAGGAATGAAAGCAGAGGTGGTGGAGAGAAGAGAGATTAGAGGATCAATGCTTCCAAATGAAAGGATAAACGCTGCTGCTGGATTCACAGCTTCTTGTGTCCTGATCTCACGCAGGAAACACAGCTGAGAGATGCTGACAAAGAAAACACACGTGTGAAAAACACGAATGGATTTGCTCGTCTTCTGTTTGGCTCTCAGCCATCAAAATCAGTTCAAATGATCCTTTACAAAATCAGTTGTTTTCATTTGAGAAATGAAGCTTGTGTGCAGATGGTGTTCATTGTGCATTTACTCTCAGATGACATGTAGTTTGCACTTTAGATATACCAGAGCTTAAAGAGTTTATGAGTTTGTCAGAGATATAAACTCGCAGTTCTGAGAAGAAAAGTCTGAATTGTGCGATATAAACTCACAATTGTGCTTTTGCCCTTTATTTATTTTATTTATTTATTTATTTTGATATTTCTACATAGCGATATTTTTTCCTTCATGATATATTCTCTGAAAGCAAAAAAAGACAAAAATACTTATTTATAATTTTTTTAATATATTTTTTGCAACATTCTTTTGTTAAACATTAAAGATTGGGATCTTGCTAGAAATACTGGTAATACTTTTATTTATTTAGTTGGTTGGTTGGTTAGTAAGGATTATCAATATTGTGATATCGTGATAGCAAAACTGTCTCGATATTATCGTGGTCACATGACGATATGAAACGATAGGTCTTTCAGGCAAAAAGTGTAGATTTTTTTTAAATATATTTAAACTTCTTATTCTAACATAAAAGGTCTTTAAAGTTGTGTTTTGGGCTCTTATGCTTTGGCACAGTATCTGATCAGCAGATGATTACAGCATAGATTTGTAGTGAGATGTGTTTTTGTAAGCATGTTTTCACCAAAGCTGGAGTTTTCCTTCAAAATAAGTTTAAAAGTGCAGTATGTATTGCTGACAGCTAGCAGTTTAAATGCAGTCCAGGTTCAAAATATCTCTTTCAAGTGTAGAAATAAGGAAAGAAGTAGGAATTTCCCTACTGTTGTGTAAAGCAAAAATAATATACCTATGAAATATACATTTTCATTTATTTTACAGTGCAATTGTTTTACAATATATGGCTATTACTGTCATTGTTGTTATTATAATTATTATATTCTAATTTGTTTGTCTTCCTAAAACACCAGTGTGAATGTAATTTAGACAGAGACAGTATATCACAAATAAAAAGAGGTTTTCTTGGTTAAGAACATGGGTTGGAGCTCTTCATTTTGAACTCTCAAAGTGCGTTAGACAGAATAATTTCACTTTAAAATGTACAAAACATTAATTTTTTTCTAATTCTCAGTTTGTCTTTTTTGTAAATATTGCAATAAATATCGTATCGTGGACTTCATATCGCGATATTATCGTATCATGAGATTTTGATATCGTTACATCACTATTGGTTTGTAACAAATCGTTTTGATGAAGTATTGAAGTATTTCCGTCAGATCAGTGTCAGTGTGGATTTTGTAGCTGTTTATCCAGCTCATGGATAGGCACCAGCGAGGGATTCTGTCTGATTACATGCATGAATCAGACTGTTGTGTGAATGGACGGTGGGCGGTCTGTAGCTTACAGTCACCATTTGAGGCAGTGTTGTCCATTTTGAGTCAGCATGACATGATATTGAGAGCGCTGAATTAAAGGATCAGCCTCTATCTGTCTCTTAATGTGTGTGTGATTACACACACCGTCTCTCTGAAAGCGACTGGCTGTGATCTGATAGTGATACGAGCTCCTGCTCCTGCTGAATGGAACAGATGGCAGCATGATTGAGAGCCACAACTGAACTATAACACGAGAGTGTGTAGAAACGAATGGCGAAATGAAGATTTTGACATTCCCATATGCTGATGTTTTCTCTGTGAAACACATTTCTGAAAAATACTTTTCAATGTTGAAAAAAGAAGCGAAACACCCCAGATTCACCATAAAACTAGTCTGTATGGCTTGTGCACTTCAAGTGTGTCATTTGATGCTGTTTGGAAAGCAATATTACTTTACTATGCACTGAGCACTGGACAGTATAGTGCCTACTATTGTTAACATTTCAAATAGCACTATACTACAATTATATACTATCACTGTCTTATGACTAACATTAGATATGACTGGTGTACAGTTAGAAACAAAATTTTGCATTCAATTTATTATTATTATTATTATTATTATATCATTTTGTGTAAAAATGACTTAACTTTTGGCAGTCTAATCAGTGTTATTGTAGTATTATTTACATAATATTATAGTATTTAAGAATAAAATAGCTTTTATTTTTCTTTGTCATTTTTACTATTTTTCATTTGTCATTTTTATTTATTATTTATATATTTTTATTTATATATATTATATATATATATATATATATATATATATTTTTTTTTTTTTTTTTTAAATAGTAAAAGTAACAAAAGTACAGATACACTATATTGCCAAATGTATTGTGTCGCCCCTTCTAATGAACCGGTTTGACTACTTTAGTAATTTCTATGGGTACAAATCTTAATGTTAAAGCACATAATGATATTCTAGGAAATTGTGTGCTTCTAATATTATAGCAACAGTTTGGACAGGACCCTTTTCTATTCTAACATGACAATGTCTCTGTGTATAAGACAAGGTTCAAAAAGAAAATGATTGATTGAGTCAGTGTGGAAGAACTTGACTGGTCTGCATAAAACCAGTTTAACACCTCTGGTGTGACTGTAAATGCAGACCTTGAGCCTAAAACTCATCACCAAACACCAATGACTTGTACATACACTATATAGACAAAAGTATTGGGACACCCCCTTCTTTAGAACAGAAAAATGCACTTCCAAATCTGTGGCAACAACGATGAAAATATAGTATGTATTTAAAAATTGTATTTAATCTCTGTTGCAACAGTTTTGGAAGTGTCTAAAATAACTGAACCCATATGTACAAGTCATTGGTGTTTGGTGATGAGTTTTTGGCTCAAGGTCTGCATTTACAGTCACACCAGAGGTGTTAAACTGGGATTTATATTAGGATATAATTTGTTATTTCTTTTTTTTATTGTGTTGTGAAATACGACCCAGCTGTTTCTTGAGGTTTTAGTGAGATTCACCCCATTATTTACTCCTGTGTCTTTCTCTGACCAGCCGTCCTACATTCACATAGAGATTGAGAGAGATTAACACATGGAGGAGTCGGCTTAATTCAGTCATTAATGATCACTCATTAACTCATTAAGGAGTCCCTCATTAACTGAGATGTTGTAGTTTCTGAGCAGTGTCGGATGGAGTGCAGGTTGCTGTATGTGTGTTTGGCTCAGGCTCTGGCCTGCTTCGGATCCTCAGTTTTCCTGCAGGTCATTAATCATCATAAAGACAGTGGATGGCTGTAGCCGAATGCAGGCCGGAGTCGGCCGGAGCTCACAGGCCTCTCTCACAGCTCATAAATCTACTGCCGCTCCACACCGAACCCAGTTTTGGGATGTTCTGCTGAGCAAGAATCATTACTGTATGGCTGGAAAGTTTGGAGCGTCTGCTGAGTTGCAGGTGGTTCATTTGTTACTATTAGAGCTTTATTGAATGTTGTCAGTGTTAGATGAGCAGTATGTAAGGGATATTCTCGCTCCGCTGTGGTTTTGCATGCATTTCCATTCTGGCTCTCAGACCCACACATGGAAGTTTTATAGAATATAAGTTTTCATTTGAAGGAGAACAGAATCAGGAACGCCTAACTATAATTATGAATTATAGGACAAGTTGTGTTTTGAGGGGACAAGAGTGTTTGGGGAATGTTACTGCTTTTACATATTTTTATACATATAAAAGTAAGAGTTTAATAAGTGGTTGCATTCTAGTCAACGTGAAAAGATTATGATATTTTCTAAAAATTACTCTAAAAATGACCAAAACAGAATCATATGACCAAAAAAAGTCCATATGATTTTTTTGCTTGATTCCATGTGTTCTAAAGTTATACAATAGATTTGTTTTTTAAAAAAAGACTGAAATTTGAGTCATTATTCACTGAATAATCAAATTTGATGTTATTAAAATCCAAGCTGCATTATACCATGATTCAATTTTTGGTCAGTTCTTGTATTAATGTTATTGTAGACTATAATATAGGCCTACTTTCATGTTGTAATTATTATTTTCCTAACTGTACTACACCTAATAAAAGTAATACCAATAAAATAAACATCGTATATATTTTTTGAAGAAAATTTGAGTATTGTTTGCCCATATAAATATTGCTAAAACTTATTTATTTATTTATGGATGAATTTTATTTATTTATGGATGAATTTTATTTATTTATTTTTAATGTATTTATTTATTTTATTTAATCACATTTATGGATGTATTTAATTTATTTTAATTAATGTAATTTTATTTATTTTAATTTAACTTACATTTATGTATGCATGTGTATTTATTTTTTATGTATTTTTTATTTTATTTTAATCTCTGCATTTATGTATTAAATTAATTAAAGTTTAAATGTTTTAACATATATTTATTGATTATTTATTTTGTTTGTTTGTTTATTAATTTAATTGTATTTATATATTTATGTCTGCATGTGTTTTTATTTATTTATTTGTTTTTATTAAATATGGTCACTGTTTTGTGTTCAATTGAAAATAAATAACAAATTTGGAGTGACTTGAGTAAATGAAAACAAAATGCGAGTAAAATGATGATAGAATTGTTTTTGGATGAATTATCCCTTTAAGCTTTGGAACTGAGGTTCCCCACGGCTCTTCTTCTAAAATGCATTACGGCTGTGTATGAGGAGAGCAACTACAAAAGCTGATATTCCTCAGAGAGAGAGAGAGGGAGAGACAGAAGAAGAGCAGTTATTCTGAGAGCTGCTGATTGCTCCGTTCCTTGCTTATTTTGTACTTTGTAATGCATTGCATGCAGCTCATGTCTGCTTACACGTCCTGCAGATTTCCCATCGAGACTCCGGGGACAGTTTGAGTCGAGGGAACGACTCTTCTTGACAATTAAAAGTGAGTGTTGTTACAGCGAGACATCTCCTCTGCCTGCTGAATCAAACTCTGCTCTTTTAAAAAGCATCAGCAGGAGTTAAGAGGAAGGTTAGACTGACGCCAGCCGTGTTTTGATCTCTCTCTGAGACTGAAGGAGATCGCCTGCTGTGAATTAAACATGAGGCCACAGACGCTCCTCCTTGTGCTTTAAAGGGACTTTTATAATTAAAAAGGCAGAAAGGGACTCTAGAACATGAGTGAGTCTTCAATTGGATTTGCTGCAGAACCCGTAATCAAGTGGCGACTCAAGACAATCTAAAAATTGTTTTTGAGTAGTTGTAGGGAAAATATCAGCAATAGTAAAAGTTATTTGCCTGGTGAAAGTTCTTTAAATATCTCAACCACAATGTTTAACAAAAATTAAAATGTTAAGGCCCTATGAAATGTTTTATTTTTTCTATTTTTTTAATTTTTACCAAATTCTAATTAATTGATTTAAATTTTCCAGAAATACATTGTGTATTTACACCTTTCTGCTAAATTAAATTCTGATAAATAGTTTTTCTGGTAAATATTCCTTTAAAATAATGTTTTAATAATAATTTTGTTAGAAGTTGCAGGATTACTATCATAACATTAAGTAATATTTCTGTCACGGTTTCTTCAAGTTAAACCGAACTTTTATTTTGGTGGGTTGCTGTGAAGACCTTTAGGTTTCTGTTTGTATATGATATGACGATAGTTTTACTCAAAAGAAATTGTAAAATGCTCATGAAGTGACTCTCAGAGCAGTTCTAGAGATGTTGTTCATGTGTTCATGCACTCATATATTGAGGCAGCAGAGGCTGAAAACACAGCGAGAGTCACGCGCGCTTCAGTATGTGTGTAGTAAACGAAACTGTGTGTCTGTGCCATTCATTCACACAGAGACACACAGAACATGCAGAAGTCATATTTAAATAGTATTTTTGCAGCTTAAAATTCATAGACACAAGACCATATCATGTTTTGATTTAAGTAGGGGTGTCCCCGACTAAGGATTTTCATAGTCGAATCGGGATTTTCGAATCATGCCGATAGTCGACTGATAGTCGAATCATGTGTTTGGGGGCGGAGCAAAATACATTAGCAAGAGTCAAGTCAGACACAGTCATAATTACTGACGTTAACACACGCGGAAAATAGCCTAATGGACGCCTCGCAGATACAAACGGGGTAAATAATGTTTTGTTTTGATTAAAAGATAGTTAACATTACACGTCAACGAAACCCTAAGAATTCACTAATTAATTTTTTTTACAATAGTGCTCTCATTATAGCGTTATGTATATGACATAGTTATTAATGTTCTGCATTTCTGTTTTGAGCTGCGCATGCTGAAGATGACCAGTAGAATGAAGCATTTGATAGCTAGTTTTTTTTATTTAACTCATTTAGAATACGCTTCGTTATCTTATAGGCTATCTGCACAAAATGACCGAATGCATGAACGGATCTGCGCGGCTCTGAATGAACTCCTTTTGTGGACGTGTTCTTCATACAACAACACAGCAAATAACTCTAACATTTCACGCCGTTTTATCATAATAGTGTTCTCATTATATTGTTATGCGTATATGACAGTCCCAGTCATAGTCATAAATATTATGCATTGTTGTTTGTCCTGCTCGCGCTGCGCGCTGAAGAGATAATCACCGTAGTCCCACAACGAAGCACTTTACTGCAGCTTAACTCAACCAAATGCATCTTATACAAGATAAATAATATATACGCAATATATATAAACTGGCTGAAATGTTTTGAAATCATTTGCACCCTACCTGATCATAAAAATCCAGTTTTTCACTCTGTCTGTGTCAGTTTGAGTCTTGCTAAAGATTTAAATCCCTGCCGCCAAGATGCTTGTCGTCACGCATGGAAAGTGAAACTTAAATCTGTAGGGGTGGTTTTATTCACACACGTTAAAATATGTATTTAAAACTTCTTTCTTTTCAGATTCTTATTTACAGCATTATCATAATAGGGTGTATATTAACTTATTGGGAGAACACCGGTAGTTCTATGTGAAATCAGACATTGAGCACCCCCATATAGCCAAAATGGTATGATCATAACACCCCACGAATATTCGACTGTAAGATTGGTAGTCGAATCAGGCTCCTCCTATCGAAGCATCGAATATTCGGAGTCACCCCTAGATTTAAGTGTGCTGAACTACTTTTGATTTATTCATCCAAAAATTGGCCAATTCAGTGGCATTCTGTTATTCTGTATCTCCGCATACAGAGTACCAGAGTTTGTTGCACATGCCAAACTCAGTGTTAGAATTCAGTGTATTTCCCTGCATTATGTGCATGAGGGACCACATGTGAAGGAATGAAAGCTTCACACCTGCTGTAATGCGTCTTCTGTCCCACGGGGTGTTTAAGATGTTAATTTTCATTGCTATGAATAATTTATTGAATGCATGCTTGTATGAATTTTGCATCTGCATATATTTATGTTTTTTGAGACTCGAGGCCACCTGCGCCTCTTTTACATTGACCTCCAAAAGCTTCTGGCATCTGTTTTTTTAAAACAAAAAATATGTCTTTTAGAGTGGAAAGGTGAGAAAATGAGGCAAGACTTTCTCATTTTCGGCTTTCTCACACAAAGAGACTTTGTTTGGGCTCTTGAATTGTGAGGCCTTGAGGAAACAAATACAACTTCCTACAACAAAGTGAGTTCAGCTGGTGGACTGCCTGATGAGAAAACACCAACATCCGATGAAAACGTTTTACTTTCATGGAAGAAAACACCACACTGAACACCCTAGCAACCACCCACAACCACATAGAAACACCCTTGTGTTCGCCAACAACCCCTAGCAACCACATAGCAACAACCTAGTGACCACCCACAACCACATAGCAACTCCCTAGTGACCACCACCAACACCTAGCAAACCACATAGCTACACCCTAGTGACCACTACCAACCCCTAGTGACCACACAACCAAATAGCATCACCTTAGTGACCACCCACTAATCTTAGCAATCACATAGCAACACCCTAGTGACCACCCACAACCCCTAGCGACCACATAGCAACAGCCTAGTGAACAACAGAACCACATAGCAACACCCTAGTGACCACCACAAACCCCTAGTGACCAACCACATAGTAACACCCTAGCGAACATCAAAACCACATAGCAACATCCTAGAGAACAACAAAACCACATAGCAACACCCTAGTAACCATACACAATCCCTAGCAACCACATAGCAGCACCCTAGTGACCACCCACAACCACATAGCAGCTCCCTAGTGACCACCCACAAGCCCTAGCGACCACATCACAACACCCTAGTGACCAACAAAACTACATAGCAGCACCCTAGTGACCACTCAAACCACATAGCAACACCCTAGTAACCACATAACAATGCCCTAATGACCACCCGCATCCCTTAGCAACCGTACTGGAATGACCTGGTAACCACCCACCCTAGCATTACAGTGCCAGTATTAGCATGATCAGGCTCCGCTGGCGTTTTCTTCAGGAGAGTGTAGTTTTTGTAGTTTTGTCATTCTGTCTGTCAGTAATCTGTGATGAACTGGAGTCGTGCTGTGCTGCTGCATAAATCTCCATTCAGCCCTCATCCGTTTCTTTGTGTTCTTTGACAGCCGGAGGTTTTCTCCAGGCTCTGCTGTGTGTGTGTCAGTTTCCAGCTTTACTGTAACAGGGTTATTTGTCCTGCTCCTGCCGGACTCGTCCAGGGATGCCGTTAACCTTGATGCCGATGTGAAGTGCAGCGGGCTCCCCGGGGCCTCAGGGAGGTTCTGGTGATTCCTCTTTGTCCTTGTGTTATTCACTTAGGCCGTCTCAAGTGTTTTACAGTGCAGGGTCATGTAGAAAAGAGGCAGTCCATGTTTATTTTGAGCTTCTGTCCACTGTTTTATTTTATTTATTTTTTTATAAATGTTTCTTCACGTCCTCTGTGAAGCTCGATAGATGTGAGAGGTTTCAAGAACAATACTTCTCTGCAGTTACTGCTGAAGCCTTATGGAAAGTTTTTAGTTATATACTTAATTGAATTATATGTGTATATATATGTATGTATATGTGTGACCCAGGACCACAAAACATTGTCATATTGTCATTTTTTTGCAATTGAGATTGATACATAATCTGAATAAATAAGCAGTCCATTGATGTATGATTTGTTAGGATATGACAATATTTGGCTGAGATACAACATTTTGTATATCTGGAATCTGAGGGTTCCAAAAAAATCAAAATACTGAGAAAATCACCTTTAAAGTTGTCCAAATGAAGTTCTTAGCAATGGATATTACCAATCAAATATTAAGTTTTGATATATTTACGGTAGGAAATTTACAAAATATATTAATGGAACATGATCTTTACTTAATACCCTAATGATTTTTGGCATAAAAGAAAAATATAAATCGAAAAATATCTATAATTTTGACCCACCCATACAATGTATTGTTGGCTATTGCTACAAATATACCTGTGTTACTTATGACTGCTTTTGTGCTCCAGGGTCATACTTGCATATAAAGTATGACCCTGGACCAACAATACATTGTATGGGTAAAAATTATCGATTTTTCTTTTATGCCATATAGATATATAGATATAGATATATATATAGATAATAGATATATAGATATATAGATAATATAGAGATATAGAGAATTTTTTGTAAACATTTCTATATCTAGCTTCATTTGTACTATTTTAGTTTTAGTAATTTTAGTACTTAAACTTATTTTATTTCAGTTTGTTGCAAAGAAAAACTTTCTAATTGAATTTAAGTTTGTTTTTCATTTTATATTTATATTTTATTCCAGTTTATGAAAACACTTGTTTTTAGTTTGTTAACACTAGAGTGCAAATATTATTTACACAGAAATAAACCCTAAACTTGCCTGAATGCTAAAAGGATTCTCTTGCGCTGCGGTGTTGTAAATGTTTGTATGTGAACAGAGTGAGTGAGTCTGCAGCATGTGGATCTGTGTTCAGGTCACTGTACTGAGATCAGCCTGTTAGCTCTGATCACACACCTGACGCCCGGAGAGACATGCTGCAGTTCACACACACAACCAGTGAACATTAGCCCAGTGTGTGTGTGTTTGTGTGTGCACACACCCACTTCCGACTTTTGTTCCACATCAGTGAGTGGTTCAGTCTCTGTGGGCTGGATGACCCACTTACTGTCTCTCTCTTACCAAAATTTGGGACATGTATTATTTTTGTGGAAACTGTGATACATTTTATTTTTCAGGACACTTTGATGAATAGAAAGTTCAAAAGAACAGCATTTATTTGAAATAGGAATCATTTGCAACATTATAAATGTCTTTACTGTCACTTTTTATCAATTTAATGTGTGCTTGATGAATAAAAACTCCATTCATTCATTCATTCATAATCTTATTCCCAAACTTATAAATAGTACTGTATCAAAAAAATCTTTCCTTATTTGTATTTAATGTTAGTTATTCTATAAAATAATTTCTTCAAAATGCTGTAGTAAATATAAATTCAATAGAATAATGACTTTGCATGATTTTAGTTGTTATATATTATACAATCGAGAAGGTCAAGACCTCTTTGGTATATGACACAAAACTACCTACTATAGTAGATAATAGTTTATTAAACCAGTTAAAGCCTTTATGTATAATGCATCATAAAAGTGGTTAATACTACATTAATTATGCCTTGTAATGCACCTATAATGCATTGTACAGTCTCATGAATAATTGTAACCAGTTACTACATTATAACACTTATCAATTCATTGTTACACTATGCATTTTAAATTCAGTTCTAATTATTTGTGACAAGATATAATGTATTGCAATGCACATTATGAATAATTATAATGCATTATACCATTCAATAACCATATATAATGCATTATACATAAACCCTTCAAGTAAAGTGTTAACATAAGTCTTAAAGCAAAACAAAACATTTGTTTTCAGAATTTGTGCCTCTGATGAAAATATGAATGGGACACTAAAGTGCACTGCATTCACTCTCGTTCTTGTCCTCTTTCCAGTGATCTCTAATCTGGATTCTCACTTCTTTCTCCAAATAACATGAAACACATGCCTGTTTGTCTCTATTGCTGTTTTCCCCTCCATTTCTTTCTTTGCCACTCTGTCTCTCTCACACACAGAAATAATTCAGAGTCTGTCTCTAATGGCTGCAGCAAGGCATGCTGGGAAACCATGGCCTAATACTGCTGTTAAACACATCCCAAATGCACTACTGAGTGAACGAAGTGTTCAGTAACAGTGATGACCGTGACTGGAGTTTATGGAGGAAAATGAGTTTGATGTGCATGTTATTTCTTTTCTAAAGTGCTTTCTAGCTTTCTTTTTTATCTGACGCAATCAAGCTCTTTTTTTCCACGTTGAGGAACTCTCGATATATATTTGAATTCAGCACACAGAGATGGGATTTCTAGTTTGTTGTGAAAGTTGTTGGAGTCTCCATGTCTTCCAGCTATTCATTGAAAGTGACTGTTGCTGAAGTTTCTGATTAATTACCCCCCGTGTGATTTATTTTCTGCTTGTGACAAACTTTAGTTGAGGGCCTGATCTTCGCTGTCAGGAGGATTGTGGATCTGATGCTTCTCCTGATTACGCTGAGATTGATTATGAGTCCAATGGTCTTCGTTTGCCAGCAGTCTGAGCGGCTAGATTTATTATTGCATAAAATCAAAATGAATTATAAAATTATAGCCAATGGGGTAAATGTTTCATATCAGATCCTTTTATATA
This sequence comes from Aspiorhynchus laticeps, assembly GCA_023376895.1. Taxonomy (NCBI): domain Eukaryota; kingdom Metazoa; phylum Chordata; class Actinopteri; order Cypriniformes; family Cyprinidae; genus Aspiorhynchus; species Aspiorhynchus laticeps. The sequence continues at coordinate 3,375,813 of CM041798.1, read as the reverse complement.
AATGCACTCACAAACAAAATGAAGGAGTCCAGCTTGGGTTTGAGTACTCTGAGTGCCATTTTATCCTCAGACTTTGTTTTCCATCTCTGTAATGAAGTGGGATTTGGTCCCATTTTGAGACCAGATGCACTGAGAATTATCTGAATCTTTCTCATGGAAAGAGCAGATTGGTTAAGCATAACCACATTACGGAAAATCATTTGCAGTGTTGGGGTCAGGGGCGCCGCTACAGATTCTGGGCCCCCTGGACAGCATAATCACTCGGGGATATCCCTCGGTAGAAATCGCAATTGTGTTCCCGAGCCCGTCTTTTTTTTCCCCTTCTCCCAAATCAGATTATACTGTTTCAGCTATTAAAATTGTTCAGTTTTGTATGTAATGGCAAAGTGATAATATTTCGTTTTAGCTTTTTATAAAGTTAATTTAGAAAAACGTTTGGAGCATTTTTTTTGTTAGTTAAATAAGTTTTTTATTTCTTAAAGTAACGCAAATTTGTGTTTTTGTTTTTTTTTATACAACATTTCATTAATCAATGCATGCTGGTGAAGTTTTATCATAGTTTATAGTTATATGGTAACGAAAGTGTTCAACATTCAACTCGTTCTTTTTCATCAGTATTATTTGTGATTTAAATTTTGTGACAGGAATTCCTCTCTTTGCTTTCACTTTCACGATCTTGGTGTCACGCTTTACAAGAAAAGATAATGGTCTGTTTTGCTTATATACACCTTTCACTTTTTAAGACTAAAACAAAAGATGGATTCATTGGTATTCTTAATTAAAAAGCACAACAACAATAAAACAGTACTTTACAATGACAAACTAGCATAACCTTTATTAACAAAAACGAATAAGCGGAGGTATGTCATAGGACACATCACATGCTGTATTATACCGACTAATACATAACAGAATGTTTAGCAAACACGAGGAATCAAATAATAATAATATAAAAAAAATAAGGAAAGCCTTTCTTCAGAGTTTCTCCAGAAATATTTGATTGGGTTTATGCTCTGACTGTGGCTGGGCCACTCAAGGACATTTACCTAGGTAAAGATAACAAGCTTTTCAAAACGAAATCAAAAAGGAAAACTAAACTGGCTGTCGCTGACAGGACTTGCATGTTTTCTACAAGAATACCAACATGTTCACCTTCTCTGGTTTAAGAAGTGGTCTTTTACTTTAGTTTGAACTGCGCGCACCTTCCAGCTTGTGCTGACTCGGGGAGTGAAAGCACAATGGGCGCGCGCTGCTCCCGCTCTGCATACACGCCTGCACTGCCTCTGCTCTGCTTACGCGTGCGGTGTGAAACCAGGCTCTACTGAAGCGCTCGCACCTGATCAGTGAAATCTTTCTCCTGATACAATGTGCTGCGGCCGGCAGCGCGCGCGCTTTGGAGCAGCGCAGACCATGCACTAGCACAAGTGCGACCATGTCAAATTTTTACTCGCACACTCTCAAAAAATGGTCGCATTTTGTTCGCAGTCTAGAGCCCTGAATATATAGTTTCAAGTTTCAAGTTTTCAAGTTTCAAGTTTTATTTGTCACATACACGACTATACAGAGACTGTATAACCAGCAGTGAAATGAGATATAAAATAATTTTATAAAATAAAGAAAACAATGATGTGCCGTCTCGTCTTGAACAGGAGCACTTCACAAAAATGAACCGAAAGTCAGCGAATACATGACTCACAGACATGATAAATATATCGATAGACAGCTTTAAATTACTACTTAACAAAATAAATCAAATCGAAAACAAAAACTCTTTCATTATAATCCGTGAAGATGCACTTCTCTCTCAAGGCGCGTCTAATGAGGAGATGGCGAGTCAGGATCTTCATCTGATTCTTCATCTTTGCGACACTGACACAGAAAACACTAGTTTAGTAAATAATTCAAATATCTCCTTACTATTTCCCCCTGACACATTCATGTTAATTACTTTTGCTGGGGCTTTATGGCAAGCTTTATTGCGTGTATTTGAAGCAGAAATATTCAGCTGCGCTGACGGCTCTCTGCTGCTGCGGGACACAAAACACTGTCGAGCCGCTCTTGACAGCTGCGGCAGCACGGTCTCCTGTTTCCACCAGCGCGGCAATTTTTTCATCACTAATTGATGGATGTCTAAAATATAAACATAAGCATAAAATATAAACCCTAGGCCCGGCGAACGTCTGAACTATGACGTGAAAATTGGCCCGATCGAAGCCCGGTCGGGGCCGGGCTGAAATGCAGGGCTGTAGCATTCCCCTCGGTAGAAATCACGTTTCTCCCTCAGGGGGCCCCCTCCCATCGTCGGGCCCTTAGAATCGTCCTAACTTTTCCCCCCCTTACGGCGCTCCTGGTTGGGGTTAACACATTACAAGTAACACGAGTTATGTAATCAGATTACTTTTTTTGTAAGTAACTAGTAAAATAATGCATTACTTTTTTTAATTTACAAGAACATATCTGAGTTACTCTTTCAAATAAATAAGTCCAGTTGCTTTGTTTCTCATGTATTGACTGACAGCTCTGGTGTTGCCATGTTGAGAGAAATCAGGAGTAAGTGCAGAGCGTTGTGTGTGAACATGATCTTACTGTAGTTCTAGACTAAATGTCAACATGTATTTACTCATCTCACCTGCACAAAAACACATTCAGTATTCCTCAAAATCAATTAAAAACTCTAACACAATGCAAAGAAATGTAGAATTCAAAATACTGGTAAAACACCTGTAAAAAATAAATACAGAAAAATTCCTTAAAATTATACAGTATATTGTGCCCTATTTTTACAGTTTTTTTTTTTTTTAGAGTGTAGACTTAAACACAAAAAGTAACGTAACGCATTACATAAAAAGTAACTAAGTAACATAATTAGTTACTTTTTAGGGAGTAATGTGATAACCACCTGCTCTTGGTGGTTATCAGTGTATTTCAAAGGTACAAAACCGATTTCAGTACTTTAATAGGTTGGTATATTAACATTATATCAGTTAATGAAATTATAGTATTTAACTGTAAATTAAGTTAAAACCGTAAAACCTAAATGTTGTTACCGTATTTTTTACGGTAGAATTCCGGCAACCACAGCTGCCATTTTTTTTTTATTTTATTATTTTATTTTTATTTTATTATTTTTATTTTTTTTTATAGTGTATATAAAATCACTTTGGTAGATGTAATTTGATGTGGACACCAAAATGGGATATCTCGTCTTTTAATGTCATGCACACACACACACAAAAAAAAAATAATCCACGAATGGCGTATTTGAGAGAGACAAAGCCACTATATGAAAATTGTAATCTTTAAATCAACTCATGTTGTTCCAAACTTATAAGACTTACTTTGTTCTATGGAAAGTAAAAGGAGAAATTTAGAAAGATGTTCATGCAGCTGCTTTCATACAATAACGTATATAGCGACAAGGAGATGCAAGTCTTCAAAAAAAGTCCAAACAGTTTCTTCTGACACTATACAAAATCTTTTTTTTTCATTATTACAGTCATATATTATATCAGCATGTTCAAACTTGCTGCAACAAGGTTTGACATCAAAGTTGCCAAAGATTAGACAGATTTTCTTCCACATAAGAAATAAAGTTTGGAAAGACACAAGGGGCGAGTAAATCTTCATATCTGAACTATTCCTTCAAATAAAGCTATTCAAATGATCAGTGTTGGGAAAGTTACTTTTAAAAGTCATGCATTAATATCGCATTACTCCCTAAAAAGTAACTAATTGTTACTTAGTTACTTTTTATGTAATGTTACGTTACTTTTGTGTTACTTTTTGTGTTTAAGTCTACACTCTAAAAAAAAAACTGTAAAAATAGGGCACAATATAGGGCACAAAAATAATAATAAAAAAAAAAAAATCCACGAATGGCGTATTTGAGAGAGACAAAGCCACTATATGAAAAATGTAATCTTTAAATCAACTCATGTTGTCTATAGACTTAAACACAAAAAATAACACAAGTAACGTAACGCATTACATAAAAAGTAACTAAGTAACATAATTATACAGGAAAAATGAATTCAGCATCAGTTTGGATCTGATGTAATATCAGCATTGTATTCTTTTTAGACCAGTTACAATATTTTTTTGTTCTCTCTGATAAATCAGTTTAAAGAATAATCTGAACATTCACCTCGCGGTCGAACTCATAATAGCCTCTCCAGCAAGAGCTGGTTAACAATAACAGTGACATTTACAAAAATCAATTCAATTAGCGATAGACACAGAGCAGTTTAGCCTTCGGTTCACCCTCAGATCAGACACCTGCAGCCCAAAAGCTCGTTTAAACCTCCGCTCGCGTTTCCTCATTACAGACTTCAGCTGAACTGAATGAGGTCGCAGCAGCCATTTGTGAATTCTTCCTTAAATTGCAATGTAAATTCACACCGGGGGCTGAGTAACTATTTTCATTTGGTTGTAGGCCAGTACTTAACATGATAGGCCTTAGTTGCACCATTTGTGCTTAATGCAAGACACAAAAGAAGACAAACAACATTGATGTTCAATGTAGGGACAAAAAAGATATGAAAGCTGTCACTGAGACTGGACCTTTTTCAAATGGTACAAACATATACCATTAAGGTACTAATATGTACACTTTATGGGTAAAAAAGGTACAAAGGTGTACCTTTTGAAAGGGTACAACCCCAGTGACAGCTTTGTACCTTTTTTTTTTATTTTGAGAGTGCTGTTATTGTTTAGATTATTGTTAAATATAATACTTATTGTAATTAATGGGGTTATTTAATATTAATGAATTAGATGTACATATCAGGCATCTTCACTTTCATTAAAACGAATGGTGAAATCATTAAACTGGCATTTCTTATTATGAGATTTCTTCTATTAAAAAATAGACAATTAATTATGTAAATATATGTCTGTTTACAAGTCACCTTTCAGATGAATCTCCTTTACTGGGATTCTGCTTTCATTGGTTGTTCAGTTATTCAAATACAGGTGCATCTCAATAAATTAGAATGTCGTGGAAAAGTTTAGGCTCACATTTAACAAAAACCCACCAATTCACTATCTCAACAAATTAGAATACTTCATAAGACCAATAAAAAAAACATTTTTAGTGAATTGTTGGCCTTCTGGAAAGTATGTTCATTTACTGTACATGTACTCAATACTTGGTAGGGGCTCCTTTTGCTTTAATTACTGCCTCAATTCGGCGTGGCATGGAGGTGATCAGTTTGTGGCACTGCTGAGGTGGTATGGAAGCCCAGGTTTCTTTGGCAGTGGCCTTCAGCTCATCTGCATTTTTTGGTCTCTTGTTTCTCATTTTCCTCTTGACAATACCCCATAGATTCTCTATGGGGTTCAGGTCAGGCGAGTTTGCTGGCCAATCAAGCACACCAACAGCATGGTTATTTAACCAACTTTTGGTGCTTTTGGCAGTGTGGGCAGGGGCCAAATCCTGCTGGAAAATGAAATCAGCATCTTTAAAAAGCTGGTCAGCAGAAGGAAGCATGAAGTGCTCCAAAATTTCTTGGTAAATGGGTGCAGTGACGTTGGTTTTAAAAAAACACAATGGACCAACACCAGCAGATGACAATAGCCTCTTTTCCACTGTCGGGCCAGTGCTTTAAACAGGCCGGGCGGGGCTAATAGCCTCGGACCTGTATCACCGAGCCCAAAATCACGCTGCGTTTCCACCGTCGGGCCAGAAGCTCTGCAGCGCTTCACTAAAACCCGCCCTTTACACGCCTCTCTAGAACAACGTCACACAACCCCATCATTTCACCAACAAAGAGAAGTTATCAGAAAACAAATAAGAAATAAGTCACTGGAATTAGCGCGATCACAAAACGAACATGATAAAAGCGGCCGTTTGTTTGCATATTTTGTTAAAGATTTAAATCCAAAAGCATCGATGTTTTACATGAATAGGTGATACATTGATCATAATGAATTAATCAGGATTGAAAATTATTCACACAGAAATAAAGCGGTATAAACCGTTATTTCACAAAGGAAAGAGGACACATACCCTTACTTTTAGTCGAGTCTGTTTGTTTATTTGTAGTCACAGAATACATCACATTTAGAATCATTTCTATATTTTATTTTTCATCAAAAATATAGCCTGAGTAGAAGAGGGAGCTCCCGAACAAAAAACATTATTATATTTTTTTATGACATACACGGAGCTAAAGTCTTGAGACGACACTTATGACAGATAAAATATGTTACTAAATAAATATACGATTGTGATAGCCTGATTGAGAAGCTGACTGAGAAGCTCTTATTTCTTCAAGCGGTCGTTTTTACCATGTTTACTATGGTAATGGCTAGCGTGCATAGTCTTTTGCATTGCTTATTTCTGCCTTGTATAATGTGATCATAATCCACATCGGAACTCAAACAGTTATTTCAAACACTCGCTGCTGTTTGAAGGTGAGTTTTAAGCTAAAATTATTTTAAAAGTCTTTAATACTGTTGTTATAGCTGTTAATTTTATAAAATGATCCGCGACACTGATGCTCTCAAGACGCTGAGAAACTCCGCCTTTGTTCATAACCACTCCTTTAGCCCCAGCTGGCCCGCTTTGGCCCAAGGTTTTCATCGGGCCAAAAAAACTGGCCGTTGGCCCCGAGGAAGCACCTGACGAGGCACGATCCAGCCCCGGAAGTGACAGTGGAAACGAGACTGGCCCTGGCACGCCCGCTTTTGGCCCGACAGTGGAAACACGGCTATTGCACCTCAAATCATCACAGACTGTGGAAACTTAACACTGGACTTCATACAACTTGGGCTATGAGCTTCTCCACCCTTCCTCCAGACTCTAGGACCTTGGTTTCCAAATGAAATGCAAAACTTGCTCTCATCTGAAAAGAGGACTTTGGACCACTGGGTAACAGTCCAGTTCTTCTTCTCCTTAGCCCAGGTAAGACGCCTCTGACGTTGTCTGTGGTTCAGGAGTGGCTTAACAAGAGGAATACGACAACTGTAGCCAAATTCCTTGACACGTCTGTGTGTGGTGGCTCTTGATGCCTTGACCCCAGCCTCAGTCCATTCCTTGTGAAGTTCACCCAAATTCTTGAATCGATTTTGCTTGACAATCCTCATAAGGCTGCGGTTCTCTCGGTTGGTTTTGCATCTTTTTCTTCCACACTTTTTCCTTCCGCTCAACTTTCTGTTAACATGCTTGGATACAGCACTCTGTGAACAGCCAGCTTCTTTGGCAATGAATGTTTGTGGCCCACCCTCCTTGTGAAGGGTGTCAATGATTGTCTTCTGGACAACTGTCAGATCAGCAGTCTTCCCCATGATTGTGTAGCCTAGTGAACCAAACTGAGAGACCATTTTGAAGGCTCAGGAAACCTTTGCAGGTGTTTTGAGTAGGGATAGAGCGGCAACCTCCCGCTCTCTCTCGTGAAGCCAACACGGAAGTGACTAAAACTGCAATTCATCGACTGGCAGCTGGAGGCTGGCTGCAAAAGGGAGTCAATCCCATAGACTCCCCATGTTAAAATGCCCAACTTTACAGCAGAAAAAAAACATGTTTACAGCCTGGTGCAAAAAATGATTTTGATCTATATAGCTAATTTTGCCCTTCATGACAACTGTGAGGGGGTGAATTTTTTTAGAACTCATCTGTTTAAATTATATTGAACCTTAAATTTCTGCATAATTAAGAGCGTGACCAGTTGAGTGACAGGCGGATTGCGGCTGCTGTCACCACTGGCGAGCTAGGCGGGCGTGGTTTCAGCAACCAGCTCCACCCACGTCCCGCCTTTTTGCCCATTTTCGATTATCCGGGAGTGACGCGTGGTGACGCGCTTGCTAAGATGGCGGCGGTCGGCTCCGCCTACTTTAGGCTTCAAAAATGCTCTTCAGAAACCTACGGGTGACGTCACGGACACTACGTCCATGTTTTTATACAGTCTTGAATTGAATTGGTGGGTTTTTGTTAAATGTGAGCCTAAATCATCACAATTAAAAGAACCAAAGACTTAAACTACTTCAGTCTGTGTGCATTGAATTTATTTAATACACGAGTTTCACAATTTGAGTTGAATTACTGAAATAAATGAACTTTTCCACGACATTCTAATTTATTGAGATGCACCTGTAAATGCTCAAAATAAAATTAGAAATAGAATAGTTGATTTGGTATTTTACATTAAAGACACTTTTAAAGATATATAAATGTTACAATGTAATATTAAATCTACATTGTCCTTAAGGGGGGGGGGGGGGGGATCTTACCCCATCTTCCTCTATTTCTGAATGTAATAATTTAAGGCTCGTTTACACCTAAAACGATAACTATATTAGCACCCACACCAAAGGATAACATTGATTCTGTTTGTTTTTGTTTGTTTATTTATTTATTTACTGATTGTCGTCTGCTGCTTTAAATGATTATGCTGTAGAACGCAGGATGGATTCTGATTGGCTGTCCATGTTTTTATTTTTCATGAGCTGGAAAAATATTGTTTTGAAAGTGGTTCCAATCATATCGTTTGTCTGTGTTATTGTTATAGCTGTGGAGCAGTCTATCCTTTTAAATTAATAATGAATTTTAAACTATGTCGTCCTCACTATAATTTTTCTCTTAACACTGTGACTTATTTTTCTGAAAAATACAGTGCGTTTAAAAACTTTTGTTTTTGGGATTATCTTAAAATCAGTTTAGTTCCACAATTATTTAATGTTATATACATTTTCAATAGTGCAAAAGTTTAGTGCATAGATATTTAGTAGTGCATAATATTTATATAATATTTAGTAGTGTACAAGTTTAGTGCATAGATATTTAGTAGTGCATAACATTTATATAATATTTAGTAGTGTACAAGTTTAGTGCATAGATATTTAGTAGCGCATAATATTTATATAATATTTAGTAGTGTACAAGTTTAGTGCATAGATATTTAGTAGTGCATAATATTTATATAATATTTAGTAGTGTACAAGTTTAGTGCATAGATATTTAGTAGTGCATAATATTTATATAATATTTAGTAGTGTACAAGTTTAGTGCATAGATATTTAGTAGCGCATAATATTTATATAATATTTAGTAGTGCATAATATTTATATAATATTTAGTAGTGTACAAGTTTAGTGCATAGATATTTAGTAGCGCATAATATTTATATAATATTTAGTAGTGTACAAGTTTATGCATAGATATTTAGTAGTGCACAATATTTATCTAATATTTAGTAGTGCATAAGTTTAGTGTATAGATATTTAGTAGTGCACAATATTTATATAATATTTAGTAGTGCATAAGTTTAGTGTATAGATATTTAGTAGTGCATAATATTTAGTAGTGCATAAGTTTAGTGCATAGATATTTAGTAGTGCATAATTATATCATATTTAGTAGTGCATAAGTTTTAATGCACTACAGCTGGACTGAGTTGTAAAGCACAGCTTGTACAGCCGGCCTCAACTCTTTTACTAGTTCTCAAGGTTAAAGAGTCAAGTGTGTGTTTGTGGTGTATGTGAATTCAGTCACACTGCGGTGAAGTGCACTAGAGAAGTATAATTAGGCAGGTTCCCACAGAGGCATAAATTTCCTCTCAGCGAGTCACAATATTATGAGCGTCTCCCCGCAGGCCGGCACAGTGTGTTCTGATAGTTGCTTCCCTAATAAGTTTCTTTGTCAGAATGAATGCCCAAATACTGGCGCCTTTCTCTCCTGCACCTGAGAACATTGTGTGTCTCTCTTTCTCTCGTTTCACTTCACCATCATTATCAGAACCACTGTTGACGACCGAGTGGCCGATGTTGAAATGCTGGTCAATATTCATTGTTTGTTAGTGCATTCCTGTCAAACAAACAGACTTAAACAAGAATAATTGCATCCCAGGTATCATTCACTTACATTTATGCATTTGCCAGATGCTTATATTTTGCTTATTTATTCAAAGTGATTTACATTGCATTCAAGCTCTACAATTTTATCAGTTCATACACCTACAGTTCCAGTCAAAAGTTTGGATATACCTACTCATTCTAAAATGTGGGAAATATGCATAATAAGTCATGAAATAGTGCAACTGTAACTATACTCTATATATACATACAGCATGAAACATAACATGAAATTTATGCCAACAATTTGTCAATTTATGTTGACATGAAATATATATATTCCCAAGCTTCGAGACATTTATAAAAGGATTTATGCTCACTATATATGTTAATAGGTGAAGTCTACAAATGATTAAATATTGTATACTTTATAAATTGCTGTTTTAAGATCATGTGTTTATTTATTAGGTAAGTAGCCTCATAATAAGTACAATAAGTAACACAATGAGCAGGATGAGTGAGAAATTAAAACATATAGGGACACATATAAAAAGTAACTTGGATTGCAAATAAAATATACAGTTATTTAGTCATGTTTTTTTGCAGTTTGTTTTGTTGCTTGACTTATTTTTATGCTGTAGCAGAGTCTTATTAGTCTAAAAGCATGAATATGTATTTTAAATTCAAATCAATATATTATGTTCATGTTTATTTGATCAGTAGCCAGATTGTAAGTGCAATAATAAACGCAGAGAGCTGGATGAGAGAGAACATGCAGCTCGTCTGTAGAAAAAGAAATTCTGATTGCAATATGTAAAATATATAATTACTTGCTAATATTTTTGCAGTTTGTCTTTTTGCTGGACTTTTTTTTGCATGTGTTTATTTGGTAAGTATAGCCGTATAAGTGCAGTAATAGTCATTATCACAAAATAAACTCCTTCAGGCCGATGCAAGAGCTTGATAAGTGAAGGTGTATTTTTGCATTAATTACCAGCTGACTTTTGTTTTTCTTAGATATTTGTCTACAAAACACATTCAAGCCTTTCGATCACAGGAAACACATTCAGTCCGTGTCAAACGTGTTCCTGAAGATGACCTTCCCTCTCTCATGAAGACGTGTCACTGACACACATGATGACGTGTGATTATTCTGTGTTTGTGTGCACTACTCTCCAGATCTACAGCTGATGGATTGTGGGTAATGGCCCCTGATGATGATGAATGTGCGGGTGATTTCTGAGATCTTGATGTATTCTTTACAAAGCCATGTCTCAGACTGGAGACTTCTGCTTTTCTCCAGGAAAGAGTTCAACAGTGTTAATCTGGTATCATTGAAATAGTATCATTATTTTTTATTAATAATAGTTTCTATATTTTTAAGTGTTTAATAGTTTTTATATTTTTCATTTTAATTTTACTTGAAATTATAGTAATTTTCAGCAAATTCTCTGAGTTATGCCCACATTAATAGCCACATTAATTGTATATCCACATTTGCATCTTTTACTTGCATTTAATGATTTTTGGGAGAAACATTTGAGATGTTAATCTTTTTTTTCTTATATATATATATATATATATATATATATATATGTATGTATGTATTATATATATGTATGTATGTATGTATGTAATATGTATATGTATATGTATATATAATATATATAAATATATATGTATAATATATAATAAAAATGACAAAAACACAAAAATTACAAAAATTTCAACTACAATTAAAATGAAAATGGAGAATATAAAAATGTTAAACATGTACTATATATATATATATATATATATATATATATATATATATATAATATATATATACATATACATATACATATAATATACATATACATATACATATACATATACATATATATATATGTACATGTTTAACAGTTTTTATATTCTCCATTTTCATTTTAATTGTAGTTGAAATTTTTGTAATTTTGTTGTGTTTTTGTCATTTTTATTAGTTTATAAATGATTTTTTAAAAAGTTTTTATTACATCAAGAATAGATACAAGTATCCTTGGCAACTAGCTGAAATAATTTTATTTCACTTTATTTTATATTCAATAACAGCAAATTTTCTTTTTTTATTAAGTCAGCAATCAAAAATCAGATATCAATATGAAGTCACGCATTTCTCATCAAATTCTCTGAGTTATGCCCACATTAATTTTATATCCACATTTGCATCTTTTACTTGCATTTTTATTGCATTTAATGACTTTTGGGAGAAACATATGAGATGTTAATATGTAACTTAAAAGTCTACAGAGCATCTTCGTTCTTTGTCATTATTTTATTTTTATTTATTTTTTAATTTAGGATTATTTTTACTTCAGTTTAATTTTTATTTATAGTTTTATTGCCTTTACTTTTACTAATTTCAGTTAGTTGCCAAAGCAACATTTCCAAATTTCACTTAGTTTTTCATCTAATATTTATTTCAGCTTTATTTCAACTAGCAAAACCATTTTTCATACTTTTAGTTTTGGTGAACAATAACCTGCTTGAAAAGCAGAGCAGCAAAAGTCTCAATCCGCTCTGACCCTTCAGGAGACGTTTCAGGTCTCTTCAAACGAGTCTGTAATGAGATCATTAAACAAAGTGCTTACGGCAACGGCGTTTATTAAATATTGAAGCAACATCGTTTAACTGACCTGTTTGCTGCTGAACGCATCACCTTGAAAATGTGTCATCTCATTATTTCCATAAAGATATTTGAATGAAATGGGTGATGGGACGCAGAATAGACTTCCATGAATGGAGAAGTGTTTCTCTTTCACATCAGAGGAGACTTAATGAAGTACTCAGATGTGAGTCAATCAAGTATTAATACAGTTCTCTTCAGAGACTTTAGAGGGAAAAAAAACTTCATCCAAATGAGTCATAGTTGTCATACAGTATAGAGCTGAAACATTAATGTGAATAGCAGATTATTAGATGAGAAATGAAGATCATTCTGTTAAGATTCACTGGACACAATTAATAATGTGAAACTTTCTGTTTCTCTGTGTGAGATGCTGTTGAATCGATGGGTCGTTCGACTGGTTATTGATCTCTGTTTACAGCAATCAAAGCTCGTTAGAAAGACATGTGTAACAACAGCCAGATGTGTTGATAACTGATAGACGCTCACGGTTTTAACAGCAAACGTGTTTGTGTTTGTGAATGTGTACAGAGGTTTACATTACTGTTATGAGCAAATGTTTTCTCACCAAGGCTGCATTTATTTGATCACAAATGCAGTAAAAACTTTTGTGAAATATTATTACGGTTTAAAATAATTGTTTTTGTCGAGTATAGTTTAAAATATAATTTATTCCTGTGATGGACAGGAATTGCTAAAATAACAAAAACAAAACAAAAAGAGTAACAATCTGCATTTATTATATTTTAAAATATACTCAACAAAAAAAAAATATTTTGTGAACATGCATGTCAATTATGTTTAACCAGATAATGTTTAAATACATTTTTATGAGTTAAAATTCATAAAAACATTTTCAGTAAAATTGTAAAAAAATTGGGATAAGAATTTTTAATGTTTTTAAATTAAGTCTCTTCTGCTCACTATAGCTGCATTTATTTGATCAAAAATACAGCAGAAATTGTGAAATATTATTACAATTTAAAATAACTGTTTTCTAAGTAACAAAAATATATTAAATATATTAAAATGTAATTTATTTCTGTGATCAAAGCTGTATTTTCAGCATCATTACTCCAGTCTTCAGTGTCACATGATCTTCAGAAATCATTCTAATATGCTGATTTGCTGCTCAAGAAACATTTCTGATTATTATCAATGATGAAAACAGTTGTGCTGCACAATATTTTTGTGGAAACAGTGATAAATTAGTTTTTCAGGATTCTTTGATGAACAAAGTTCAAAATAACAGCATTTCAATTCAAGTTTAAATCTTTAGCACTTTTCATGATGCAAATCATTGCAATGCAGCTTTAAAGAAAATTAAATGTTCTACATTATATTTAGTAATAGCTTATCAGTGGTGACTATCTCAAGTTGATGTCCATATGGCAGAAATGCACGGTAAAAATCAAGCAGTTAATGCCATGTAATCAAACAGACGGTGAACACTATTAACAGCAATGATTATATGTTGCGATCAAACTTCTAGCAAAGCATTTATTTGAAATAGAAATCGATTGTAACATCATAAATGTCTTTACTGTCACTTTTGATGAGTTTGAAATTGAGGGAAAAATAGCAATGGGTTATGAATGAATGGAAAGAAGACATGAGCTTGTATAAGTGTGTTCTGGTAATACTCTCTCTCTCCTCTTAGACACACATTGTTTCTCTCTCTCTTTGTTTCTCAGAGCTGTTCAATAACTCTCTATAACAGCAGAGATGAAACTCCGGCTCTGCTCTCTGGAGAAACGGCCGGCTGTACTGCGGACCGTCTGTGGCCTTATGATATTCCTCAGACATGCTTACCGAGCAGGTTTTCCTCCGCTCTTCTCTCTTTCTTATCAAAACAGTGGATTCCCTTTCCTCTCTGTCTTTTCTTCTTTAACACACGCTGCTGACATTCCCTGTGTGCCGTACAACAGCTAAACTCTTATTCTTTAAGAAACTTTTCTTATATAATGTGAAGAATTATGCTTGTTCCAGTCACTTTCTATTAATCAAAGAATCTTAAAAAATTTAAATTGATTACGGTTCTCACAAAAATATTGGGCAGCACAACAGGTTTCATCATTGATAATAATCAGAAATGTTTCTTGAGCAGTAAATCAGCATATTAGAATGATTTCTGAAGATCATGCGACACTGAAGACTGGAGTAATGATGCTGAAAATACAGCTTTGATCACAGAAATAAATTACATTTTAACATATATTCACATAGAAAACCGTTATTTTTAATTGTAAAAATATTTCATATTTTTTACTGCATTTTTTTGATCAAATAAATGCAGCTTTGGTCACCAGAACAGAAGAAAAACTTGGAATAACATGAGTGAATGATGACAGACCTGATGTGATTTCATGCAGTGTCACGTGTTCTCGAACCCGTCGCGTCTCCTGCTCGTCTGTCTGAAGTGTTTTAAAGAGCGTTTTAAGTACTTCATATTTAATTAGTATGTTGTGAGTCGTTGACCGCCTGCCACGTCTCTTTATTGGTAAACAGCAATCAGTCTCTTAACGTGCGTCGAGAGAGCGACACTCGAGGACTGATGCAGCTCGTGCATTAACGCTAACGATAATGAGGGGAAACGGAGCTAAAGCATAGCACAAACATTTACAGTCATTCAGAGAAACGATCTCGATTGCTGCCGATGCAGGACCAGCGATGGAGAAGAGTTGTCTGTTCAAAACATGCTGTGTGAATTAGGATGTGCTGAGTGGTTGCATAACTATGCATTTGCAAAGGTGTTTTGAATGGTTACTAGGGGGTTCTAAGTAGTTGCTAGGTGGTGTCTTTCTGCATAAAAATGCTACGTGATATAGGATGTTCTGAGTGGTTGCTAGGGCATAGCTATGCAGTTGTTAAGGTCTTCTGGATGTTACTAGGGCATTGCTAGGGGTTCTAATGGTTGCTAGATCGTTTCTTGCAAAAAAGCTACATGATATAGGATGTTCTGAGTAGTTGTTAGGGCATAACTATGCAGTTGCTAGGTGGTTTCTCCTTGCAAAGAATGCTGCATGATATAGAATGTTTTGAGTGGTTAATGTTTTGCGCTATGCCGTTGTTAAGGTCTTCTGGATGGTTACTAGGGTGTTGCTAGGGGGATCTAATGGTTGCTAGGTGGTTTCTTGCAAAAATGCTACATGATATAGGATGTTCTGAGTGGTTGCCAGGGCATAACTATGCAGTTGTTCAGGTCTTCTGGATGGTTACTAGGGTGTTGCTAGGGGTTTGGAAGTGAAGTGAAGTGAAGTGATGTTTGGCCAAGTATGGTGACCCATACTCAGAATTTGTGCTCTGCATTTAACCCATCCAAGTGCACACACACAGTAGTGAACACACACACACACCCTGACCACACACCCGGAGCAGTTAGTGGCTGCTAGGTGGTTTCTCCTCACAAAGAATGCTGCATGATATAGGATGTTCTGAGTGGTTGCTAGGGCATAACTATGCAGTTTCTAGGGTGTTCTAGATCAGTGGTTCCCAACCTGGGTGATAAAACGATAACTATAATTATAGTGATATAATTTTCCTCCATAAAACAAGTTCGATAAATATTCAATTTAATGTTTATGCGGCAAAAGCGGAACAAAACAGCGCTACTCATTTGAACCGCGCCACACGGACCATATCCGCTCGGTTCAAACAGCGGTGCTGGCAGCTGCTGGCAGCTGTTGACACCTGTTGAGCGAGCTGACTCACCGATCACGCGACCACTAAACAGCGCTGTGAGATCCAGTGAGAAGCGCTTGAATTCAGCGAAGAACACAACTGACTGGTATAAACTAGTATCAGTCGATATCAGTCAACTGATATAAACTAGTTTAAATCCAGATAACACAGCGCTGACAAACAGCATATAAACACTGTGTGCAACGATACAGTCAGAAGGCTTTTCAATCTACAAATCACCATCGTTTACCATGGATTTACTGTAGTAACACTAACTGCACCATGGTATTGTGGCAGAAATGTGGGGTATTTATATCAAATTTATTATATTGATGTGGACATGTATTAAAGGAGTAATGGAATGTAATATAAATAGGCTACCTAGAAACCATATAGTTGCCTTTTTACCACAGTATTGAGGTGCTATATGTGTGGTTTTAACTCTGGTTATCATGATGTAAATGTATGCTACTAAGGAAGAACAATGGTTAATTTTAATAAAACTCAAACAGTCAGAAAAATTAACTTTCACCATATAAAAAAGGAGGTTGTTGCAATTTTTACAGATGTTACTGATTTTGATAATGAACATAAATTTACATCTG